>JACATO010002204.1:3000000-3179494 GCA_018389105.1 Nautilus pompilius | reverse complement strand
TATTTATTAACCCTGTCATACCAGAGACACGTCACAGCTATCATCTAAGATAAGCTGTTTTGCGATGTTCGCTCTGTTCTTTTGAGTTCTTACTTGTTTGTGGTGGGAAAAATATTTGCAATAAAATCATGGTTCATATTTGCTTTAGCTATTTTACAAATTCGTGCGAAACCGCGTCTGTTCCACCGAGTTGGTCCTTAACCACTGAAGAAAGAATGAAGAAACGGATAATTTGATAAAAGTAGGTCGGCGTCTCCTCCAAACAGTCAATTTCGACTTCGCTTCTTTCTCTGACAGTTAAATGACTCTGTTAAAAATGAGATTTTATACAGTTGATTAACTTCCTGCTCTTTCTGAATATCCGAGGTTAAAGCGAGGAACAAAATCTCTCGTTGCTTTAACATCACTTAAATGGATTCAATGGCCTCACCGGATGTTTGTCGCCCTAATGCAATTTGCATCTTATCGCGTGTTTCGTTAAACATCAAGTGGCCAGTCACGTTCAGTTCTTTGAACTCCGCTTCAATCTGCGATGAGGGGGGGGTGAATAAACTCGCTCGTTCTGTCCTATTCGTGCGCATTTTTACTGTGAAGCTCTCTCTCTCTCTCCATCTCTCTCTCTCTCTCTCTCTCTCTCTCTCTCTTCTCTCTCTCTCTCTCTCTCTCTCCATCTCTCTCTCTTTCTGTCTCTCTCCCTCTCTGATGGAAATACAGTGCTCTTAGAGGAACCGGTAAATCTGCAGTCCACTGGTTATGCACATCTTGCACAGTTTGCTGAGCAGCCTCCCTCATACGATTTTGGTGTGTGTAACCCCTTTATTTTAAAGAACCTGTGAGAAGCAGGGGCTAGGACGGGCTTGTGCAGCTAAGCAGTGTAGTCGAGCAGTAGGTGACAAAGAGGAAATTCTAGGTTCTATAAAACAAAACCACTACAACTAACCCTGTACACCAAGATTCGGTTACACCTGCCTCGTCTGGTGTGGATGTTCAGGGTCTCAGAAAGTTTACAGAAACATATCATTGGAACGATTTGGGAGGAAAGATCGTTCTCAGTTATTCTGAGCGATTAACATAAATTAAACTTCGCATATCGAAGATTCTAAGTGAGGAAATTAAAATCAGGAACACGCTTCTCCCTATTTTTCCTTTCCTTTCTATTTCGGCCTCTCAGGTTACGAGGGGTCAACCCTAAACCGGTCGGACATCTGTTATTTTAAACAATAATGATGAATGTTTAGAACTGTCATCTTATAATGGCAGTTGTTCATTGTCACAATCATTGCACTTTAAACTGCAGAAGATGGATAGACAGATATTTTAATAGATGGAGAGTCTTAACCACCCCCATCTCGTGATTCGCCATAACTATAAATAAAGATAAGTCAAGTGGGCAAAAAGTTTTAAAACTTATAATGACGCGCCTAGGAAAATGAGCTTTTAATCTCTTCTTAAAACATCGATGCCTTCTGTTTCTATTGCCTGATTTGGTAAAGTGTTCCAAGCTGTGACAATACCATTATTAACGTAGTCTTTACCAATGCTTACTTTTGGACATCAATTGAAAACAATTTTACTTAGGCCCCTTAGCTGCATACGATGTACTTTTAGTGTTGGAACATTTATCTAATTGAATGCATTATTTAACAAAAGAAAATTTTATAAGCTTTAATTATGTCTTCCCGTCTGTAAGCTAAGTGTAGCAATTGAAGTCTGTCCAGTCTTCCTTCAAGATTAAGATCAAGGAAGGTGTCAGTAATCATGCTGGTAAATCTCCTTTGAACTTTTTCCTAAGCTATCAGTATCCTTTATATAGTGCGAGCTTCACGCCTGAGCCGTATATCATACTAACGATTTACACGAGTTAGTATTATTCGGTTTTTATTCTATGGCGGCAAAGAATCGAACTTAGATCACTTCTGGCTACTTCCATAATCATTAGTGGAATCTTGTCTACTACTTAAAAAGTAATTAAATGAATGCGATATATATATATATTTTTTTTTTACAATGATATCATGATAATTGTCCTGGAAAAGATAGGATATCGTGATTTCTCCCAAGAAAATTCTACTAACTACAAATCAAGTCCAGAAACAGTAAAAGTGCGTTTGGGGAAACGAGCTCCGTACCTGATCGAGATGTACCCGCCTACGTACTCGAGGCCGGGTAGTTACACATTTAAATGATTTGCTAGGCACGCACATACGAACAAATGTACGTGCATCGGAATACATCGATTCACTCAGTTGCAGAGTAAGTCAGGCGAAAACTTTTCGTGTGAGAGCCTACAGTTCGACTGAAATTCAGAACCATGGAGTGCAAGAAGCAGCCAGAAAGTACATTATTGAGTCAGCCTGGCTGCCCCCTACCGGGAAACTACTGCCGTTAATAGAGTAGATAGCAGGAGACAGAAAAAACACAACCTGATATTATGTTATCTAGTCGCACGTGAATCAGGTAAGTCGTATCTTCAGAACGAACCCAGTCGACTTGGTAAGTAAGGCGCAGTGTATCTTTACTGCATTTATCTGCTTTTGGTTGTCGGTGAGTTTTTTTTTTTTTTTGTCTTCTAATTAAAAGTAAGTTCATTACGACTGGGTGATTACTGTAATTTGCTATTTGAGCGCCAGTTCGCCATTTTAAAAATACCAAAAATGGGGGTTACACATTATACATCATATTCTTACCATACAACAACAACAACAACAGCAACAACAACAACAACAACAACAACAGCAACAACAACAACAACAACAGCAACAACAACAACAACAACAACAACAGCAACAACAACAACAACAACAACAACAATAATAATAATAATAATAATAAGCCAAGGCATTCCAAAAGACATACTGCCATAGCAATTTACCGTAAGAAGGATGGTTTCTTAAAAATTACGAAAATCTTGGTCGTTGCCATGCTATTTTTCAAACACACAAAATTGCTTATTGATGATATTTTCATAGTTCTCCTAGCAAAATCTGGGAAATGTTAAACTGTACTGTTAAATATAATCAAGTAATTTAATACCGAATTCGCAATGACATAAATAGATAAATATTTTAAAATGTATGTCGTGGTCCAATTTTTCGGTGGGTGAGTGCCGTCACGTCTTGTCCGCCATACTGGAATAAAGACATACAATACGACTCGGCCTTCGTTCAAGTTGTCAATATTCCAGTAAAGCGGACCCATGGTGCCATTTATCACTTCTTCACCAAAAAGGCGCCATCCTCTACCGACATAAGTAAACCTAGAGATGGTCGCAGCCAGACTGCTTTTCGACAACCTAGAGCACACCTACTCCATCCCGATGGTGCGTGTGTGCGGTCACGGAATCGAACGCCGCGAACCCAGTTAAAACCGAGAATAAATGTTCCTTTAAAACCCGTTGGTAACACTGTGCAGTAGGAAAAATGAAAAAGCCATTATACTAAAGAACACCCGTCAGTAACTGGGTTTCCTTTTGAGTATTTCAGGGAATAAAATACCAGTGTAATAAAGAACGTTTTCCGTGTTAACGGTGGATGTGATGGCCCCAGCAACATCGAGTGGGGATAATTGTAAAATTAACATTATTTTTTTTCTTTGTTAACGTTTGTAAATGAAATGAATTGATGTTCAAATATGCAACGGAATTCGTCATCGGCCGTCCACTCTTATAGTGTGAATAAACTTTTAACGCCGTCCAGGTTCCACGCATCCAGAAGCAAATGGAAAAAGAAGTGTGAAACAGACAGTTTACAGTATGTTAATGTGCAGAGCCGCAACGAACGACCTACTCGTAGCTGAATAAAAGCAAAAGTTGCAACAGCAGCAGTAATTCCTAGTTAAATAAGCTATAACTGATGTCGTATACTTTGACGATAGCATATGGCTTTGATTGCAGCTCATTTATACGTTTAATTAAAACTACTTTTGCTGTAACAACTTATTCGTGCAGCAGCTAACGTCCCCCCCGCTAGTGCACGTATGATTCCGCAGAATCCGGATGATCAAGTTTTTGTTGGCCGATAATAAAGACAACGTTCTCACAATGCAATATTTAGAAAGCCAACAAAACCCTCGGCACCAGCGAAACTCGGCTAGAAAGATGTCTAGCCTAAAAAGTCGGCAGAGTCGATGGCGTAGATCCTAGATGTTACAACTGCAGTCGAACAGAGAATACTGAATTGAGCCTATGTTTCGGTGAAGGGGTCCACCTTACATTAGCTGGATTGTGGGAGTGATTTATTAATTATCGTATGATATAAATTTGCTTCAGATCTGATACACCTAGAGCTTTTATGTATAAAGTAAGATGTGTTTTTTTTCTCTCTCCTTTATTAAGATAAAACTCTCGGCGGACCAATGTAAATTTATGCCCTTCACTTAAGGTTGCAAGAGGAGGATGCAGACATCGGTCAATCACAAGCTGCTTAAGTTAAGGTAGGTGCCACCGTTCTTCCCTTATTTATTATTTTTTTTTTAAAAAAAAACTTAAATAAACGTGTACCGATGTAAGTATGGGAGAAAGGTCTCCGCGCACTCACGTGTACGCTTACTTAGCCTTTAACCACTTTCTTTCTCTCATCAAACGTTAAGATGCCTCGTTTGTGTTTTTTTCCTTCTGTAAAGTGTTAATTCAGTTTCTTTGTATACTTCGCCGTTGTTGCGCTATAAGGTTACAGCCGAACCTCTCCTTAAGGCCAGGGCGGATTATATATATATATATATTGTTGTTTTTAATTGTATACATGCAGTTCTCTCTCTCGGCCAAATTTCCTATGTTCCTCAGCCGTGAACAAGCGCGAAGCTTTTCTTCCCTCCCGCCGGCCTCCAGTCAAACAAATCGTCCGACAGGTGAAGTCCTCAGCCGACCATCTGGTCCCTTAACCGAGACGACGACGTACGTGGGGGTAGTCACGGACGCAGCCAGGGGGGGGGGGGGCACCCGAGCAGGCAGGGCTCGTGCTGCCGGCCGACAGAAAGTAGATCGATGGCGCCGAAGCTGGGAAATATTTGCGATTTCGCTCCAATCGATCGAGAGGGAGAGTGAAAGCTGAGCGCCCCCTGCCGCGTTCGCACGGCTGTGTCACAGAAAACCGGGGTCGCGTGCATCTCGTCCCGCACTCTTGCGATATTATATATTCCAGAGGTGACTGGTAGTAGCTGCTGCTGTTATTGAAAGTCTAAGCAACTCCCCCTTTTTTTTTCCCCATTCATTTATACCCCGATCCTTTTTATTACGTTTTCTTTTTTTTCTTTTTTTTTTAAAATAGAAAAAAAGAAAAAAAAAAAAAGAACCGTGTCACGCGACTGCGGTGAGATCCGTCCCGCGGTAAATAAATAATAAAAAATGTAGCATCTCGCCCTCAGTCCTCGGGTTACATCTTCGGATTTCCTTAAAGGATGGGGGTGGGTGAGTGGGCGGTGGGAACCTCTACCATCATCGACATTGTCCAGAAAAAATAGTTAGCATCGTTGCGGCACCAGACTGGGGGATAAAGAACCTAGATTTATTAATCCCCCCCCATAACCAAATCAACTGTCAGCAGTCGGACTATATATATATATATATATCCTCCTCGTTACATTTGCGAACACAAGTGCAGAATGTCGGCATTAAAGGGTTTATAAATGTTTCAGATAGCTAGAGAGAGAGAGAGAGCGACGCTGATAGCCGACCGACATGGTTTTATTAGTAACTCTGACAGAAAAAAAAAAAGAAGAAGGGGGAAGCTGAACCGTTGTCGGTCACGTGATCTGTCTGCCTATCCGTCGGTGAAGTCATTTGCATGTCTGTGTGGATGGAGGAGTTAGGGTGAGAGGAGTGGATCACCTTCCTGACCTGTTACAGATTTTTCGGGGAAAAAAAAAAAAAAAAAAAGGTAAATCGCTTGAGGTCGGGTTTAGGGGTTTGTTTTTTTTTTGTGTGTTTTTTTTTTTTTTATTTTTTAATTCTGGTTCCTGGCTCTCTCTCGCGCGCGCGAGCAGGGGCACTTCGTTTGTCTCCTCTCTCTCTCTCCCGTGTTTATGTATGGTGATCATTGGTTATTTTCAATATGGTCGGCTGGCTCCTCATCCCCTCTGTGTGTGAGGGAGAGGAAGGAGGAGGAGACCTCGCCGATAATGCAGTCTTCGTTCCTGGGCGTACAGGGGAAGAATGTCACCCGAAAAGTGGGGGTCTTCTTGGCCTATATATGTGTGTGATTCTCTCTCTCTCTCTCTCATGCATGTGTATATAGGTCATGGAGCGAATGTGTGCTGCTTGTTAATATAAACTAACCCCGGCCCAGGAAATCCCGATCTAGCATTTCCCCCCCTCCCCTCCGCATTCTTGATCGGGAGCCAGCCAGCCAGCCGCCGGCTATAAATAGACCCGAGGCCCTCAGACCGCAAAGAAAAACCCTTCGGGGTTTCGCGTTTTTTTTTTTTTTTTGTTTTGTTAGGGAAATTTCCAGCCGCTGTCTCCAGATATTTAATGATGATGATGATGATGATGATAGTTTTTCTTTCAGCGTGACCAACGACATTCTAGCTATATAACCAACAACAAAAAAAAGGGTGGGGACACGTTCTCCCAGGTAGCGGTCGTCACCTGCCGCCGAGAGACAAAAGACCGGGCAGATGATCGCGGACCATTTTTCGGGAATTAACAGAGTTCGCGCAGCACCGACGGAGCCGTCCGTCCGTCTTCGGGACTTTACGGAAGATGCTGTGATCCCCCCCCCCCACCCCACCAAATTTTTTTTCGTCTTCTTCATCATCGCCATCATCCTGATGAACCCCTTTTTCTCTTTACTTAAATAGGCAGAGAGTAACAACAGGACAAATAAATAACGGCACGTCAGCAGAAGCGATGTCTCTCCACCAGCTCCCTCCCCCCCCTCCAACTCTCAATGCTTTATGGCTGGGTGTCGCGTGCGCTGCTCGTCTGCTTCAGTGAAATCATTAATTTCTCTTTCGCAGTCTGGCTTGTGTCTGTGTCACCGGCCGTCCTCCTCGACGGACGGGGCAGACATCGAAGGTGAGAGAACAGAACTATACAAGGAGGGAAAGAAAGACCTGCGTCTCCAGCACAGACCGAGGCTGATGGTGTTTTGTTTTCAGAAATGTCTTTAGAATTAATTTGTAGCCCCCCAGACTGGTTCATTACCTTTTTTTCCTTTGCCCGGATTCAAAACTACTATAGCTTGGAATTACGAAATGTTTGCTAGCGAATTCGAATTTACATGGATTTTCCTGACAATTTTAATTTAATTTACAGAGAGAGAGAGGAGAGAGAGAGAGAGAGAGATGAGGAGAGAGAAAGAGAGAGAGAGAGAGAGATGACTTCAGTACAGAGAGAGAGATGAGGAGAGAGAGAGGAGAGAGAGAGAGAGAGAGAAATGACTTCAGTACAGAGAGAGAGAGAGAGAGAGAGAAATGACTTCAGTACAGAGAGCGAGAGATGAGGAGAGAGAGAGGACTTCAGTAGAGAGAGAGAGATGACTTCAGTACAGAGAGAGAGAGAGAGAGAGAGATGACTTCAGTACAGAGGAGAGAGATGACTTCAGTACAGAGAGAGGAGAGAGAGAGGATGACTTCAGTACAGAGAGAGAGATGAGGAGAGAGAGAGAGAGGAGATGAGGAGAGAGAGAGATGACTTCAGTACAGAGAGAGAGAGAGAGAGAGAGCGAGAGAGAGACTTCAGTACAGAGAGAGAGATGAGGAGAGAGAGAGAGATGACTTCAGTACAGAGAGAGAAATGAGGAGAGAGAGAGATGACTTCAGTACAGAGAGAGAGATGAGGAGAGCTCATATATTGGTTTTCTTGTTTCACTTTAGTTTCCTCCAGTGAATTTTTATTATTAATTTAAAGTCTAATTTCTTTCTTAATATAATTTTGAAATTATTTTTTTTTTGAAGTTTGAGATGGAAGTATGAAAGCCACATTAGCTGTGGTTGTGGGAGGAGATACTGTATCAACATAGGGTTCTAAGAGAACAATAGAATAATTTCAGGTCTCCCCGCCCTTATCTGAATGAACCAGTGAGTTTGTCCTTTGTTTAAAATGTATAGACTTTTGTTATTAATCACTTTTTGCGGAATAGTAGCTTTTACTGTTTACTTAGTTTCACATTTATTGATGTTTACTTTGCGTACATTTTAAAAGTTAAAGAGCAGGTTTAAATATACCTATTAATCTCTTGTCATTGTATGAGGCCAGTCTAATAAATAGCAATGGTTCCTGACCTTCATTATTTAGACATGACCACATTTAAAAAAAATTCATAAGAGGAGCATATCTTTAAGCAAAAATTTTCTATTTTAAAATTAGTTTTATCTCACCAATAGCTGGCTTGATTTAAAATGATTTGGAAGTAGCAGAAGTATATAATGTTAATAGTTAGGATCTGTTAATAAATGTTAAAGCTTCAGTAAATATTTACTGACTTAAAATTCTTTTGAAAGGCTGGATATATCTGCTTTAAATAGTACAAAATTACATCAAAACAATAAAAAAAATTTTAAATTTTAACAAAAAGAAATAAAACACATGATGGTATCCAAAAATTCCCTAAATGTTATGTCCATTTTCAACTCAATCAATTTCATAAAAAATTTGAAAAAAACTGCAATCAGGCTTCTAGAACATTTTTTGAGTATGTAAACTTTAGAAATAATAGTGAAAGAAGAAAAATAATTTAATAGGTAAAGGAATAGAAGAGGTCTGATTGTTTAACTGTGGTTTCAGGTGCTCAGTAAAACAAGATTGCATAATTTTCAGTTTTGAAGATTTTGACTAATAAATCTGTATCAATAAGTTATCTTATGTCATTATTATTTTGTATGTAGTATTAATATTGGTCAATCTATTTGATATAATCTTTATTATATCACTAGAATACCTTATTCTTGTCAGCTATCTTTTGGATGTGACCTGATATAGCAAATACCCCTAATCAAAAACTGACTTAATTACCACAGAACTTTTTGTTATAGGAAATGTGAGATGTTCAGAGAAACAACAATAACACACGATGCTACCTACAACTTGAGAAGATGTAGCACTCATTACAACATTATAATAAATTGACTACAATTAAATTCAAAGGCTGATGAAGACAGAAAATTTTTTCCACACACACACACACACACAAAATCATTAAAAAACCAAAAAAGTTCATTACCCCCTTTTTTCGAGAGTAAAAGCATGAATGTAGATTATAAAACTTAAGTTAGCAGAATTTTTTTGAATTACAATCATCACTATAGGAATTGCATAACAATTTCCTATTAACTACATTGAATACATTGTGTAAACGTTAATGAACTGCTTTGCTTTTAGTTTTCATTTGCTTCTCATATGATATATATATATATATATAACTGTTTGATCTATGATAGTGATAATTAGGGTGTAAATTTATTCTAAATCTTGGCAGTCTCAGAATATCATGGTTAATGTACACATTAATAACATATAACCTGTTTCTGGTATGGCATGTACACTGTGCCTGTTGGGCATAGAATTCTGTTTTCTGGCATGATGTAGTGCTTCTGATGGCCCATTTAACACTAAATATATGGATTAAGGTTAGATGATTGTTAAAAAAAAATCAGTCAAATGCATTTATGTCATTTTATTTTTATAAATTTTTTTGGTTAATCTGGCAGTGTGTGTGTGTGTGAAAGGTAATAGTATCTTGCTGTCTGATTCTCATTCAGTCACCAAATCACTATAGAAGTTAATGTTTATCTTGCTCCACATCATTCTGATATTGTTGAAGTTGACTTAACTGCACACAGCAGTTGGCAAACTGTTCATACTGATGGTGATACAAAAGACCCTGCCAACTGAAAATAGCAAGGAAAATCATGACTTTTTAGAGAATACAATATTATTAAATCTGGGCACATTGTTGTTTTCATTGATGAGTAAAACATTGTTGTAGTAAGGAGAGTTTTCATTTTATTGTTTCCTAGAAGATATTTTATTCTCATTCTTCTATATGTGTGTTTTTTTTTTTTTTTTAAATTATTGAGGCACTTGTGGATTTCTGCTTAGGTAGCAATTCATGAGATAGAATATATTTGTTCAGCTGTAGTGTTGTGATATGAGGCTGATGGAGAGGGGTCTTTGACAGCTGCTGATAACTGTTCCTACTGCTGTGATACTATATAAGATTATTTATAGCAGATGCATTCACTTTTAGGTTCTTAGTAACTCATTTTTTGACTTAAGCCACCTTTCACCATAATATTTTAGATTTTGTGGCTAGAGATAAAATTTAATTTGGTTTTATCAGCTAATTTAGATTTTCTATTACAGTTATAAATTTATTAAAATATCAGAAAAAGTGTTTTTCTATTTTGTTTTTTTTTTTCTGATAGTTACACGTAGCTATCTCTTCCTGTGTGTGTGAGTTTATCTTAATGTTAACGCATCTACAGTCAGTAAATTTAATTAAAAATCAGTCTACTTTATCATACTACTACATTTGGTTTATTAGAAAAAAAAGTTTGTACAATTAAAATGAACAAAAATTGGTGTAACAAAAGGCTTTTAATCCAGTTATGTAACTTAAAAAAATATTTTGTATTTGTAAGTAGAACAATTCCAATCTAAGAGCAAATTCACTTTATACCAATTTGCTGTGTTCTCTATTTCCAAAAGGCCAAATGAAAAGGAAACAACTCAACATTTTTAGCTGCCATGCCCCACATTTAATAAGTATGTAGTATCTTCAGTGGTTAACTTTTACTTACTGTATATTTGTAGTGTGTAATGCCAAGAAGGTGATGTGATGGACAAGGAAGGGCCTAAGGTGGAAGGTGGTGGATGTGACACAGGCATCTTGGCTTTTAGCAGCTCTCTGCTTCCACCTGACTTAAATAAAGGCTCATCCAACCAGTGGAAAGCTACTCAGCAGCCTTTTGCTAATCAGCAATCACAGTATGCTCATCAAACCTCGCTTATTGGCAGTATACAGCAACTAGAGTCAACTGTACCTTTATACACTAATCCCACATCACAAAAATTTAGTTCCAAGCTAAAGTCACATAGCAGTCTGCTGCAACATCCAGAACTTGGTGGAAATTATATACCAAACAGTAGTGTTTCAACTGATTTACAGTGTCGTCAGAAATTGAGGCTTTTAGCTGAATTCCGTTCAAAACAGACTATCAATGTTAATGCATTGCCAGGAGTAACCCCAATAGTTGAGTCAGAAAAACATTTGGAACCAAACAGTTGGTGTATTACATCATCTCATCTGCATCGTCCAGTAACACCATTGGATGCATCACCTAACCAGCTAGTAAGTAATTAATTTTTTTTCATTTTCATGTTGTTTATGCTTGTTTAAAGGAACATTAAACTTCACATAGTTTTAAAATTTACACCTGAACACCATAAACTATTACACTAATCTGCTTGTTACTTTGACAGGTGAGTTACAGTGTTGTCCATGCACATTTTGAAAAGTAACGAAAATTTAGATTTAATTACTGAAATTTCCTTGAAATTAATGAGTGAAATATACAAAAATATGTTTTTAGTTTTGTTAACAGGCTTCATTATTCCTTTAAGTAATTTTACTTTATTTAAATCTAAAAGTTGAAAAAGTTTATTTTAATATTTCTAAATTTGTGCTGGCTGTACGGATGTTAAGAAAAACACTGACTGATGTCATGGACAACAGCAATTTGCTCTTGGGCCAATTTATAGTATGATTAACTAATTTGTAACAAACTTATGAAAAAGGAGGTATCAAATATTATGCTTAAAATTATATTGCTTACAGATATTTTTTAATGGTCGGTCAGATAATATTTTACAGCTTTATAGTTAAAAGTGATTGAAATAATAATACATATATAGGCTTCTAAACTTGAATTTTAAATATATTCCAAGGACTCAGAATTTTATGAATGTCAGGCTTCATCATCTAATTTGAAAGGTAATATGTAGTGTATGTATAGCAATACTTTACCAAAGATTTTGTCCAAGTCATACATACTACATGAATTCACATTGGCAACTACAGGTCAAGTATCCTTTATCCATACATCTGAAAAAAGAAAAAGCCCAAAATCTGAAGGTTTTTTTGAATGCACCATCACTGCCAATTTGCACAGGAAATCAGAACTGATCCGAAATGAACCACACCAATCTAGATCTGACCTGTAGCACGGAAATCCATTTGTTTATCAGCACAGTTCATAGCCACTGGTTCTTTCTTTACCTTGTGACTTTTGTGTTTATTTAGTGCATTTGTGCTTTTATTTTACAGTGAACATATAAAAAAGACCATCAGATACCCTTATGAGTAACAGTAAGAAAAGGAAGAGGAAGCATAATTCATTACCAATTGCTAAGAAAGTTGAGGTATTGCAAAGACTTGACCGTGGTGCATCTGTGAAATGATTGAGTGAGGAGTATGGGGTGGGTATCACCACCATATATGATTTAAAGAAGCAGAAAGACTAATTATTGAAATTTTATAGTGAAAGTAAATCTCAAAAGTTAATGAATAATAGAAAAACTCTACATAGGTAAAAAAAAATGATGAACTTGATCGTGTAATAATTGTGTTTATACCTACCATATGTTTAACATATCTGAAAAACAAAATTATCCAAACTCCAACATGCAGTTGGCCACAAGCTTTTCAGATAAAAGATACTTGACCTGTAGCAGTTTTAATATTGATTTGGAACATTCTGCCATCAGCTAACTCAAATTTATCACTAAAATACTACTGTTTTTGGCCATATTTTGTTAACCTTCAAACAAACAAGCAATAAAATAGTTATTTTGAATGGCATGTTTATGTAGGGTTAGTGAAGAACAAGCTGTTGACAACAGTGTTGGCATTACTAGGTCAAGTTAAGGATTGTGAAACACACTTTTGCTACTGACAAAATCAAATGGTTCATTTCAGCTCTTTTGATTGTGGTAATGATTGATCACCAAACAGTAGCATTTTAGTGATAAGTATGAGCACTGTTGTCCTCATAAAAAAACATTTAATCATAGTATGTTGTTTCAGCTTAATACTGTCAGCCATTTGATTTCATACAGTATGTTTTTGAAGAATCTTGGCTATCATTCAACTTTGATTCATAATATTTGGGGTTTCATTGAAACGTCCTCATACAATGATGTGCATATTGACATTATAGTACTGGTAGCAATGTCAGATCATATGAATATTTAGCAAAAACTAATGCATAATTATTATTTAAATTAGTATATAAATAAACACACTTAAAAGGTTTTAATTTAAATTATATCATACAACCTGAGGATCTCAAGTAGAATTTGAACTTGTTATAGTAGGTGACTTAAAAAAATAATAAATTGTTAGACTTTAATGTATACTTATTATTTTACTCAAGACTCCAATAATTTAAATCTGATCAGCTATAAAAAAATAACAGTAATATACTATTCTTTATTGATAGATTTTAATAGTGATGACTGTATATGATGAGATTCCAAAAATAAAGCTTAATCTAACATAATTGAAACCATATCCATACTGGTTATTAAAATTGATATGTGACTTTCGCTGTAATATTTTTTGTTTTTAATGTGAACAACTTTTTTCTCTCTCACGATTCTCATTACATATAGTGTTCATTAATGTTATAGGTTTTTTCTATTTTTTTTTTTTTTTTTGCATTTTATCATTTTTTTTTTTACAGGGATAACAAAAAGCAATAAGCATTTAAACATCAACATGGAAATGACTGTTTAGAACTGAACTGAAAACACTACAAAATCAGACAAAATCTTTAGAATCTGTGCTAAAAGTTTTTTCTATATGGCCAGCAAAATAATAACAATAACTAAAATAGAAAAGTTTTTTATAAAGCCAAATATGGAAATATCTTAGCAAAAAATACATTTAATTCATCTGTGCACCAGTCTTAGAAAGAGCTAGATTCTAAAATAAAACCTGTTTAATCATTGATAATTATGAAAGAATTCACAAGAAAAAATGTAACATTTGCAGTATCAAACAATAAAAATAAAGGAATAAAGAAACAAATCTGTAGCTTCTGACTTCATGCTAACCGTAAAGTGCTGTGTATTATACGCACCTCATTTTTGATCTGTAAAATAACTCCAAAAACGTATAATTCTCATTATAATACGCAGGTATATTTAGCTCATATTTCAGGCGCCATCAGATTGGGCCAACCTGAAGGAAAACGGGTGTTATACAACAGACAAATGGCCATCTTCAACTTAAAATTAACTGAGAAATTACGATAGTTTCACAAAAATCTGAAAAATCCACTCACTCTGCTGCAGGTAAACCAAGTCACCAGAATGTGCAAATCAGGTTTTCACGAATACCTTGTGTATTACACCATTGTGTAGTGACTGAGATATTACGGTAACATATATAGAAACTCCACACTGGGATAATCTTCATTCAGTCCCTGTTTCTACATACTGTTGCAACCATGCCACCAACATGCCGTATGAGCTATACTGCCGCAGATAACCTCCAAATGATCAGCTATGCAGTTGAACATGGCAACAGAGCAGCAGCCTGAAGTCTTTAGAGTGAATGAGGCCAACATCAGGTCCTGGCGATGTTCTCAGGAGAAGATTGAAGCCATGCTGAGTTAAAAACGTGCTGATTGGGGCAAGGGTGCTGCCTATCTCAAGCTTGAGGAGGAGGTATTTTCTTTTGTCTGAAAGGCATATGCAGGGTGCGGGGGTTTCCACCAGTGATATGCATGCACACACTTTTTGTCTACAAAACTCAAAAAAACTCAATCTATTGTCTGACTTTAAGGCATCTCAGAAATGGTGTGCATGCTTCATGGCCTGCAAACAACTGATCATATGCCAGCAGACCATTGCCCAGATGCTACCTGATAATTACGAAGATCAGCTGTTGAGGTACCAACAGTTCATCACTAAACTGAGAAAACAACATGACTATCCCCTGAGTCACATAGGGAATACCAACTAGATGCCCATGACATTTGACCATCCCTACAACAGCACAATGGCTCCCACAGTCATGCTAGGGTGTATGGTTGACAGAAGTAAACTCCTGCTATACATCATCTTCAAAAGGAAGATCATACCAAAGGACCAGTTCCCCAGTGATGTCTGCATCCAGGTCCATGCCAAGGGGTAGATGGATGAAGCCTAGACTGGGTGAACACTGTGTGGGGCAGATGGGGTATGCTTTGCCACAAGCTCCTGCATGTCTGATGCCATGGACAGAACTGAATATGACATGACATCCTGTGGTCTGAGCCAAAGGGTGATGAGGCAATAGAAGCATCAGAGGGTGACAACAACGAAATCTCCTATGACACAACTGCTACCATGACTGATGAACAGTTCTTGCAGTTGAGGGAAGATGACAGTGGGGATGAGTTTGATGGGTTTTAATCTAGATATACATCTTATCAATGCACGCCACTTATCTTGTATTATATTTATCAATTTCATCAAATTTAAATAAAATTGTGAAAAAAAATATTACTTGCATTTTTGTTTTTGTGGTTAAATTTTACACAGAGTTTCAGTATGAACTCCTTGTTCTGTTTCTACCCATTTCATTGCCAATATCAGTAATACTCAATCCAGTGACATTCAATACACATATATCCCAAAACACAAAAAAAGACACGAACAACCATCTTTTATTGATATTCATTCAAATTGCCACGTGAGATTTTCTAAAGTATATGTATGTAATTGCTTGCTCATCTGTCACTGGCAATGGCCCCAGCAGTCTGGAAAAACGTCTGCGACGTCTAATATCTTCTTTAATACACACCCAATTTTAAAGGGTAAATTTTCTTTAAAAAATCAAAAATAACAGACGGCACTTTATGGTGAGTCATTTTAGCCAAAATTATACACATCTACAAATAAATAGAAATTATGCATTCAAGGCTGACAAGAGATATAAAATTGAATTTTATAAATCTTTAGTGAATCATCTTTGATAAATGTTTTGATTGAAGGTCAAAACATATGATGTCAATTAAAACTCATCTATATGTTTAATTATGACTTACTGATGCTGTAGCCTGTGTTCCTCTATTTGTTCATTTGGATTCTTTTATGTAAAGACCCAAATTTTGTTAGTGGTGAAAGAGAAGAACATTCTCTTAAAATTATTTATTTATAGATAATAATATTTTGGTTGAATAAACTGTTTCATAACCATAATGAAATAAATACAATGTTTAACGTCCTTAAAACCTCATACAATTGAACTTGTGACCGATTATGATGTTGTATCCTACTTTTTTTAATATTAAAAAAGTAAAAACAACAACAAAAACAAAAAAACAATATTATTTAAATAATGTACTGCAGATATGAAGTGATATTATACAATAATAGAATATAAAGCAGCTAATAATACAAATATTCTTCAACAAACAAATGAAAAAAGTGCATTTAAAGTTTAAATAACAAACTACTTGATTTTGGTTTGCCTTTACTGATTGTAGAAATGTGTTAATCATTGATGTTTTGAAGTTTTCAAGTCAATTTTATGAATTTAGAAGTTAACTCCTTAAAATAGGCAATGATTTCTTTAGTTTTTTATTGCTTGATTGAGGCAGTTTTCTCTGAGGGAAGAAACCATAGAAAATCTGTATTTACATAATATTAAAGAATTTATTAAATTATTTGTTTTAATTGTTTTGTTGCTAAGTTTTCTCAATGTATAGCATATAAAAGTAGTAGCTATGTAATAAAAAATTGCTATTAATGAATCAAAGTGGCTGTTTTATAATAAGTTTGGCAGATCATAATGCTGGGCCTACCACAGTTTTCAATGATGTCATCCCGGCCACAATCTGTGGCTTGCTACAGCAAAACAGTTAGAATGACAGCAAAATAGTGCATTTTCAATATGCTGTTCTCATTATACTGGTGGCCAAAGTTAATATCTTAGAAGGTAATGTTGTTAATCAAATGATACCATATTTTAAAAATTCTTTAGTTTCTTCTCATTTCTTTGGGGAGGTAGAAGGCAGCCAAGGTTTCTAGAGGCTATTCTTGTAAACTTTTCTGTGAGAGGTTTTCCTTTCAGTTTTATATACTTGGTTTCTGTTCTTAATTTGTAAATAATTTATTTAATAATGTAAAATTCTAAAATAAATTTAAAAATTTGCTTTAAATTCATGTTGTATTGGTAACTCATTTTTAAAGTTGACAAAGACACAATTTTTAATGTGCCTGTCTAAAAATTTCTAAAACAGATTTTCAGTCTCCTCTGAAAGCAGTGAATAGCTTTCATGTTATTAGTTGTGTCATACATGATTGGGCAGTGAAATTTAATTTATGATATGTATTGGGTATCTTTTATTCATTGCTATGATTCATGGTTACACAGTGATAGCTCAGCATTATGGCCTTTTCATCTCTTGTCTGTGCAACTTCCTTTACTGAGAATTCTTGTAATATATGCTACATAGATGTCAATAAAAAGGTTGATGATTTCTAATTTTTAGTTTTTTTGGCAACTGACTTTTGGTATTGTGAATATGTGTAGGCAGAAACTTTTACAGGCTATCGTTTTACTTATACTATATCTTTTTTTTTTTAAACAAGTCTAGAAAATACTTAATTTAGTAGAAATAAAGCAATTTTTAAAAGGGAATTTTCAGTGTGTTTGAGTATAAAAAAAACTTAATTTTTTCTTTATTGTTAACTATCATTAAATAGTGTAAAACATTACTCCTACTATCATCCATAACAACATTTTTACACATGCTTGAAAAAAATTCAGAATACAGCTGTATTATTTTTTCAGGCTGAACATTACAGTGAAAAGTAAACCATGCACAAATTTTTATTAATGCTAGAGTATAATGCAAAACACTAGATACCAGGTGTTTTTCGTTTAGAGCAGACTAGGGCACAATAAGACTTTTAATCATATATCCCTGTTAGGTACACTCAACCTCTTGAATTTCAGATAGGTGGGTATAATTCAATGTTCAGGTTCAAGCTGAGTCTTTTAAAATTGTTAAGTGTCTGGTAACAATAGATTGATTTATTTAACCAAGCTTTGGTTTTATAATCACCACCACAATTGTCATAGCTATCCTCTTTTTGATGACCTAATTTTTGTTTGTTTACTTTTGTAATTAATTGTCATTTAAATGTTTAAAAATGGAAAATAAAGTAGAAATACATAAGGAGTTTTTATTTATCATGTTTAGTCTGTAAATACTGTGTAAACATAGTACTGCAAGAAATATATAAATGTGTCCCACTCTAGGCAAAGTTTCAGATGTTACTGATGTTATTTATATTTTCATCTATAAGCAATCTATTAACATAGCCATTTCTTTTTTAAAAAAGGATATTTTGGTTTGCTTTTTATTTTTCATTATTTTTATTGTTACATTATGTGTTTATTATAATAATTTACATGACATATAAACACTAAATCAAAGAGTTTAGTTTAATACTAGCAGAACTTTTATTTGAGTTGGTATCTTTTTTTGCTTGTAAATTTTAAAGTCTGCCTTACATGTGCTGGTGAGAAAAGGGTTAATCTAGAACTGTTGAAGCTGTTGACTTAAGGATTAGAAATATAAAATAGAAATTGGCTTATCTAAACTATTACAAAATTAAATAAGCATGATAAAGTGATGTTATACACTCAGCCTTTATTAGTTCTAATTTTCCAGCTTCTATATAGTTATACTACATTACATAATAAAAGTAAAAAAAAAATCCTTTAATCATTTTTTTTGCATTTGATAAAAATATGAAGTGGTGAAATCTTGGTATTAAAATAACTTGCTGGTAACTCTGGTCATATGCAATTTTTAAATAAAAAAAATCATATTGCTTGTATATTGTTTAAAATATTATTTAAAATTATCCTAAACTTTTTGCTGATTTATGTCATGCATGTCAATCATGAGAATTTTATTGCCACTAATTTGACAAAATAAATAATCATCACATTAAGTTTACTCATACCTCTCCTGTACTGTGGTATCTTGAGAGTACAAGCTGCAAAAGGCAAACAAGAAATCTCTAAATTGTTATTATTATACTATTATTAACAGAACTGAGAGATCTAAACCATTTTTCCCTACTTAAAGAGCAGATCTTGAAGAAAATTTTGAGCATCATTTTATTCTTTTGTTTCTTTAACTACTTTTTTCTCACATATTATAATTATAAAGCATATTAGGCTTGCTAACAAAAACCTACAGTGATATGGAAAAACTAGTCTTCATTTACAAACTCAGAATGTAATATTATAGTAAATTTGAATTTAATAGTTTACTAATTATTAGTCTCTTTTAATAATACCAAAAATCAGTAACATTAAAGGTTTTCATTCTTTATATATAGGTTTCGATGATACACTGTGTACTTTTTGCATTTTATTAACATATCATGTGATATGGTACTATATTATTTATCTTACCAATTCTACTCTATCAGTATATTGAGAAACTATCAGAAACAAAACATTTGCTGCCATTTGGAGGCTCATTTATGAATAACTAATATTTTTGTAAAGACTGCATTAATAGAACTACAAGTGGCACTTTTGGATGTAATGCAATTTTTAAAATAAAATTTAAAAAGTTTACAGTGAAAGGGATCTTTTGTAATATTTTAGGTAAAATTAAAACAACCTGTTCATAAATACCCAGTATGCCATGCACTCTGCATCTACTGATGTTTGCTAGAGAGAAGTGTAAGAAGGATAACCCACCCACTTATTAATTAATACCAGTTTGTCAGCCACATGGTGATTTGCATACTTTTAGTTTTATCAGCTTTTGTTACTGATAATGATGCATAATGATTTTCTATTTTCTAATTAATTCATTATCTGATGGTTCTAAACTACTTATTTTTGTGTATAATCAAACTATTGCTTGCTTGTATGCTTTAACTATTATCATAACAATTATCAAAGATTTTAGACCATCTAAAACTCAGACCTGTCACATGACTTTAAATCTGTTCAGATTATATATATTGGTGAAAAAATATTTTCTCATAATTTTTTTTTTCAAGTTTTTGATTAATTCTGTTGATTGTGTATATACTTTTATTTTATTCATTTTTACAGTTTTATTTAACAGCTTCAGATTATGTATGTACAACATTGCTATTAAAAAATTAACCATTGCTAGTCAGAAAAGCTAGTTTGCTAAATATCTTCCAACATTAAAGTATCTGCCCTATATACGAGGTGTAGTCAAAAAGTATCCGACCTTTGGCCAAAAAAACAAGTAATATTAAAAAACTCACCATTTTGTTTTAGTGTTCTTCAAAGTATTCGCCTTGGGAGTCTACACACTTCTGCCAGTGTTCCTGCCACTGCTGGAAACATTTCTGGAAATCACTTTTTGGGATGCTGTAGAGCTGTGCCATCGAATTTTGCTTAATGTCCTCTGTTGACTCAAATCTTCTCCCTTTGAGTGTTTTTTGAGCTCTGGGAATAGCCAAAAGTCACACGGAGCCAAGTCTAGGGAGTAGGAAGCCTGACGAACAAGTGGTGTGTTATGCTTGGCGAGGAATGCTTTGACGACGTGGGTGGAATGAGTGGGTGCGTTGTCATGGTGGAGTTGCCAGTTCTTTGCTGCCCACAGGTTGGGTCGTTTTCGCTGCACAGCTTCACGAAGGCAATGAAGAACCCCCAGATAGTATTCTTTGTTAATTGTCTGACCTTGTGGTGCATATTCATGGTGCACAATACCTCTGTAGTAAAAAAAACAGGTCATCATCAGTTTAACATTGCTGTGCACCTGTCTTGCTTTCTTTGGTCTTGGTGAGGATGGATGCTTCCATTGGGATAATTGCAATTTTGTTTCAGGGTCATAGCCGTACACCCATGTCTCATTGCCAGTGATGATAGTGTTCATGAAGTTTTGATCTTGGCTAGCACACTCCAGCATGTCCTGGGAGATTTCCTTTCTGTTTTCTTTCTGCTGGTCAGACAGCAACTTTGGTACGAATTTGGCCGACACCCTCATGCACAAATCTTCTGTTATAATTGACTGAACTGACCCATGGCTGATTCCAACTTTGGCAACAATCTCCTCAATAGTCACACGATGGTCTTCATAGACTATTCTTCGAACCTTTGCAATCATTTTGTCGTTTCTGCTAGTCGATGGTCTGCCACAACGTGGCTCACTGTCCACTGAGGTGCAGCCATCTTTGAACTGGTTGTACCACTCCTTTATTTGTGTTTTTCCCATAGCATCATCTCCAAAGGCCTTCTGAATCATCTCGATAGTCTGAACTTGCGTATCACCAAGTTTTTGGCAGAATTTGATACAGTATCTTTGCTCAATGCGCTCGGTCATCTTGACTCAAAAAGAAAAATCGCACAGCACACTCTTCACGTCTGTACTCAACGCATCACTGCAGGCAACTGGCGTAACCTACAGACATGAAAATTTTTACGCATGCTCAGGAAGGACGCGGCCACCTAATACCCATGCGGATTTTGCTCACGCATTATTATTTTGTTCAAACAAATTCAAGGTCGGATACTTTTTGACTACACCTCGTATTTGATTTTATGTAATAATTTCACCATTATTTATCATTTATAGTTATTATACATAAATGTGAATAGCTAAATTAAAAAAAAGTTTTCATAATTTACACCCTGTACATATTTAGTGGAAGATTAATTTCAGTGATTAATGTCAAAGTGATCACTCACTGGCTAAAATTTTACAAAAATCAGAGTCAACTGAAAATTAGAAAGTTGTTTGTAGTTGTTGCGTTTAGATTAATAGAAAATTGGCTATTAGAATTGTCGAAGTTAGGTTTTTAAAATATGCCTGATTATATAAGTTGTAAACTTCATGCCCTTCTGATTTACTTTATGATAAAATAAAAATGGTATTTTTTAAAAGTTCTAACTGAAAGAAAAAAAATTATTATTTTGTCTTGAATTTTGCATTTTGATGACAAAAGGGGTTGACATAAAAAATTTTTTAAAATGAATATTGTTTATTTTTTATTATGAAACAACTACCAAGTAGTAGTATGTTTAGAGTAGGATCTTTAATTGTTCAAATAAGCTATAATCGGCATCAGGTAGTTTGATTTTTTTAGAACCCTTCTCTGTAGCAAAGTTTTGAGCTCAAATTTCTAGAACAGAAATGATTTATAATAGGTTTTTTTGTTCCTAAATTATGAATGCTTTTGGAAATTTTCTCCTACCTTGTCTAAAATCTTTTTTCCCCTTCTCCCTTTTAAAGAGGTTTTTTTTTTAGAATATTAAATGTCTAAGAAAAATTAATTTATCCAGTTTGGTTGAGAGCATCACATTGAAACATTAAAAATTATTTAAAGTTATGTGTTCAGAAGTGGATAAATTTATTTTATTTAGATTGCAAAAATATGTGAAAAACCTACATATCTTGACTTTAAGGCAAACCAGTTAACCTTTTTCTATATACTCTGTAGTATGTATTTACAAAGTTTTAATGAAAGTTATTTTATAAAAGAAAATTTCATTTAATATGGCATCTTCTATGAAGACCATTATGGCACAGTAGCCACTAAAGAATTTAGGTCATTTATTAAGGTTAGTAGAAGGGAATTTGGACTGGCCAGAAAATAAGTGGAGCTTTTTTTATTGTTGTTGTCACAGAACTGTTCATGCTATTACTAGTTGGTAAATTTTAGCATAGCCATCACTATTAAAAATGAAGGAAATACTTTGTATTAAATTAAACTTATTTTGATTAATTTATTCTATGTCAGATTTAAAACAAATTTTGTAGTAATTTAAACAAAATTAATATTAAAAATTAAAGTCTGATAAATGTAAAAAAAATGCCTAATGATATTCATTAAATACCTGTATTTATATGGGGTAAAATTAAGAATAAAAATATGTAGATAAACCATGGTTGATATTTTTATTTTGCAGTGCTGAATAAAAGGTTGCATCTTTCTGTGGATATTGTTTACAATAGGAGTAAATTAAATAACAGGTCACCAAAACTTAAATCTCCGTATGTCTTGTTAGTACAATGGTAGAAATATGTTTTTAAAATAGCAATGTACCAAGCAGAATTGCGATGTCCTTCAACAAAAACTATTTTGCCTTTCCACTGTGCCAGATTGCAGACCATATTATGATGCTTCTATGATGCCCATATTCTTCAGAAGGATAGCACTACATGCCATAACTTTTTGAAAGAGGAATCAAAACATTCACTTTTTTTCCTGGGTACTCCAAAACCCTGGTATGAATTCAATTAGTCTTCTGAGAAATCATCTTGACCCCCAGCTAAGATCAACTCCATCCACATCCACCAATATTATGGAATTAAAGGAAGGTCTTATAAATTTTGGGTAACCTGGATTAGACTATGATACTACAAAATCTTGTTGATTCACTGTCAAACAAGGTAGATGCTCTTCGTGTTACAAAAGGTAGCTTGATTAAGTATCTTACTTAAAGAATTTTGCTATTGTTTTGCCTTCATTTACCGTCTTTTGCAGTAAACTAAAATATTGTAATTTCATTGTATACATTTATTCAATAAATTTTACTAAAATATCAGTAATTAGTGTGAGCTAATTATTTAATTTAACTTCTGCATTATTTACAGGAGATAGCTGATTGGAGAGCACATGATGTATTAGCATTGACTTGATTCAGAAATAGCATTACTATTAGTGTGACAAGTACTTGGCAGAAATTTATTATTCTAACAGGCAGAGTAGTGATAAGAGTAGCTTCAAGTGGAGCATTAGTGTTGAAGACAAATACATCAATGGCAGAAAAGAGAATAAATCGAGCATGAGTTTGTGCTCTTCTTATGTCACTCATTTCCATGCAGTAAAATGATGGTGTGTGATCATGTTGCTTTTTATGTACATGCAAACTTGTTTGAACATAACAGAGATACATTTCTAAAAGTTAAAGTAAACATGTTCTAAACAAACTGGAAACTGATGATAAAACTTCATTATTCCAGTCTAAAAAATCATTGACCCATATACATTTTGCAAAAGACTATTAAATCAGTAAAATAATGTTAATGTAAATTATATTAAAATGCCATTAAAAGCAATGACCATTGCAAGAAATAAATGTCTAAAGATATATTTTGCAATGGAATTTTTAATTTAGCATGACATTTGATATAGTTTTCAATATAACGGATGAAGTATTAGTATTAGCAGGATTTTACATGTACATATTCACATTAGGAAAACTATAAGTTTTGAAGATATGTATCAGATGTTCTATTGCATAGAAATTAAAAATTAAGATAAAAGTTGGCACAGCTATAATGCTCCCACAGAAGCAGTTTGTGTTTGGATTTTGAGAGTATGGGTCTAGTGGCATGTTTATATTCTTTTTTTTTACTATCTCAGATACATGGGTATCCTCTGAATATTCTAATTTTGCTTCTTAGTACAGAGGTGCTCTATGATCATGATCATGACTGGTCAGCAATGTCTAGTTTTTTAATTCTGCACAGCACTGTTTAGTTACCTTGATAACCTCACAATTGGCTCCATGTTCTTCATTACACAATTGAGTCATTTTGTAGGCTAGTGAAAATCTGCCTTTTGTTTTTCTAAGAATATCAAACTTCCAAAAAATGCTATTAAGTAAGGATACATGCTAAGCCTACTAAGTATATAGCAGGCCTTTTTTGTTGTTGTTTTTTTTTTAGTTATGGATGGCATATGCTTTTATGAATTATCTTAAAATAAATTATTTCAAATTTTAATATTAGTACTTTTTATTTTTCTTAAGTATATTAAAATAATGTACTAATAATATTTTTTACTAGATATATCATGGCAAATTGAAAGATAAATGAATTGGACACTGTGTCCAAAGCTGTAACTATTTATCATATCAAAAATGTCAAGATTTTATGAACAGTTGAAATCTCCCTTTATGCCAAAATAGACATCTGATTATCAGTGTGAATCATCATCTACTTCTTCATGACTTTTCAAAATGTGCCGACATAAGTTATAGTAAATGTTTTATTTTTAAAAAAGTAAAGTTGCTGCCATATTACCTTTATACAACTTTTTTTTTGATTATTTTTTTTTTGTTGCTTAAATCATTGTACATTTATGGAAAAAGAAGACAACAACATTTATGATTTTACCTTTATAGTTTCCAGGGATTTTTTTCAGTTGTATATGTATAGTAGAGATATCTGTTATGCAAACAAAACAGTAATGGTAACTTTTGGAATGGTTTTTGTTTGTTTGTTTATTTTTTCGTTGTTAGCCGAGGTAGAGAAAACAAACAAACAAAGATTAATTTACTATATTCTGTTTAAATTACCATTTTACATTTGCAACTAAATACAAACTTGGATAAATCATGATCATCTACCTTTCAAGGCTAATCAGTCAAGAATTCCAGAGACCAGATGTGTTATTAATGCTGTCATAATTTATAGCTGTACAGTCTGCTAAGGGATCAGGTTATGTCCTTATAATATCACTGCCCTGTTTAGCACTTCTGAAAGAAAAGTATTCGGCTCAGACCTTTGTTTTAAAAAGAAAAGGACCTTTCTGTTTCCTATGCTGTGTTGTATCTGGCCATCACTATTTATGAAATCACTTTCAAAATTTAATCACAATTAACAAAGCTGTATTATGCTAAGTCATTTTTGTGCTGAAAGAATGGAAATAACAGTTTAATATATTATGTGATCCACTGAATAGCTATTATGAATTGATAGGTTTAGTCATCTTGTAGCTGACATTTTTTTTGTTTCATCTCACCTTCTAACCCCCTTTTTCAAAATGGTTTCATCCAAGCAGCCTGGTCTGTCTTTGATTCTGTTCACTAAGTGTTTCTCGGTGGGAACCCAATAACTGGTAAAGAAATATTAGTGAAAACCCAGAGATCAATATTTAAGAATGGTTTATGCTTTAGTCTTAGAGGGGTTAGCCAAATATCCACAGACAAAGAATCTAACAGCAGGTAAAGTTGACTTTAATAATTCTCTTCACACTAAGGAGGTTTTACAGAATTCAGAGGTTTGATAACCTACAAATGGGTCATAGATAGAGTGATCCAGACAAAGTCCTAGGAAACCTGTCCAGCTAGAAACCACCTCATTCAAACTGCCTTGTGTCCTTTATCTATTTATTTAAAAGAAAGTTAACCTAAATGTTAATCTCAAGGTGTATTTAATTATGTTGTTTTTATGTTTGATTTATTAATTCATTAATACACTTAATACAAAGCAAAAAAAAAAAAAGAATTAAAAAAAGAAATGTAAATATTCATGATAGATACAATTTTCTAGTGTATATTTTAGATGATTTACAATTCTTATTCCTCAGACAACTTAATCAGGGATTTATGGTAGCAGAAGTCTTGTGAAAATGAATTATTTTATGAATAATTTTTATATGAAATTTATGAATAACGAGTTTATCTTAAACCTACCTAATGAAAATGGAAAATAAAACCAAATTGTAGAGCATTATGAACAAATTCATTTTATGTAGTTTGTAGATTTATGCAGCATATTCCTTGTAAGAACAATATAATAGAAATTAGTGACATTTAGAAATAAAAGAATAGTTATATAATTAAACTATATGATAAATTGATACATTTAAAAATTGAATCTGAACCTCTATTTTCTAAATATTGTGAATTATTATATTTAAATGAATGACATGGAAAATAAATGAAATAACAACTGCACTATCTAATAATATAAATATTATGAATTTATTGTTTATTATTATTCATCAGTAATGAGAAACTGTAGAGACTTAAAAAAGTCTTAATGTTAGAACTTATATGTCAAATGATAAAATAGATGTCAGTTACTGCATATTAATATTTTGATACTTGATTTTCATATTAAAGAAACTTGATTTTGGTAACAGGATATGTTAGGTCTTGAGAAAATGTGCAACATAAGTATCCCATATTAAGAGTCAACTATAATTAGTATTTATTTCTGAAACCTTTAATTTTAACTGTTGGTCAATGATTTATATGTACTTTTGTGGAGTTTTTAAACATGATATGTCAGATAATATATCTATAATATACCTTACTAAAGACTTCTGTTAATATGAGCTTGTTGGCTTTATATTTTTAGTGGTAAAATTAATGTCAGACCTAATTTTAAAAGGGAGTTAAAAACACTAAAAGCCATTAGGAGACTGTATGAAGGAAAGTATATGTATTTTGATAAATTCAATTTATGTTGGTTTAAAGAATTCATCTAAGCTTTTAAATTTTTTCTAAGTACTCAGAACTCACTAAGTTTGTGAAAATGCATTCAGTGGCTACACAAAAGATCATAACAAAAGACTTTTTAAAGTTATATATACTTGATTTTCTCACTCATTTAGAGCTGAATCGTATTACAGGTAACCTGAAAATTATAATAAAAGTTATAATTACAAAAGTAAAGTTAAAAATCTAAACTGGAATAAGATTGGACCCAACTTTTACTTTTCTTTTTATCTGGTACTTTATACAGTGCAGTTTATTCCAGTGTTTTTCCTTTGAGAATTCTTAGTTACTGTCATACGTTTTATTTAATTCTCAAAGTTTTAAAAATAAATCAATATAATAGTTAGTTAATATAATTTTAAAAAAATGTTTTGACAAAATTAAGTTGACTAAATAATTATATCAAGAATATAAAATGAAAATTAATTTACTTAAAATAGAACAAAACTAAATAACAATTTTTAAAAAAACTTAATTACAGAAAATAGACAGATAACCAGAAATTTGTTTTGGGGATTGGCTGAGAGGCTATGATTGCTACCTCATTGTGAGATGCTGGGTGTGGCTGCCTTAGTGATGAGTTTAAACCCCAGAGAATCATACATTTAAGAAAATGAATTACTATCCATTTGCTTGTTTGAATAAAATTAACCTGTGACTAAACTTTTGCCAGTATGATAGCTTAACAGCTTAAAAATAGAAATGGCTTTCATGTTGCTACTTGCTGGCCAGCCAGCTTTGTAATATTCCTTTTTCTATATGAATTCCAATAACCTGACCTAAAAAGTTTAGATGATGGCTTTGCAGATGCTGTTAGTAAGCTTGTAGTAACACAAGATCTTGTGATTGTTAAAACAGAAGTTATCATAGAGCATTTTCTAATGGAAGGTGTGGATGGTTTAGAAATATGATATAGAAGCATGCATCTGTAAGTCACTTCTACTAAATATTTCAAATTGAGAATGCTGTGTACTTTCTCTTTTATTTATTTATTTTTTATTTTAAAATTTCTGTAGCATCTCAAATTAATGATACACTAATAGAATGATTTAGTCGACAAAATAGAGGACAAAAAAATAACATTTTGCTCCTTGCACCCTACTCTACTTGAAAGTACAGAGGAAATACCTTTAGGGAGTTCCAACTTTTTTTGTAAAGCAATTAGAAATCTACTTTGCTTTTTCTGCAGCAATGAAAACTAGAAATGTCCAAATTGAAAAAAAAAACAAACTTAATTTAAATCATTTTCAAGTTTTTAAAAATTAATTTTACATGATTTACAACAACAATAATAATAACTTTACTGCTATTTTTAAAACTAGTTGAATGAACACTAATTCACTAGCATAGTTTAAAGAAAATATTATAAAGCTCAACTACATTTTTTGTTTACTGTACTTTATTCAAACATGTTTCTGTTTCAGAAGCATGTTTATTATTGCGTAATGTAAATTCCAGTCAAGGATGTATAAAATGAATTTGTCCGATGTTGAAATTGAGAATCCATAGATTTATGTCATGTAAACAGAGAATAATGAAGGTTGCTGCAGTTTTTCTTTTTAAGAGCTAAGCTTGCTATGAAATACAATATACTATTTTTACCATTTTATTATTTTATAATTTAGGGCAAGTTGAAATAATTCAGTTGGGAAAAGGGAAGATATAATACTTGTAATCTGTAGTAGTGTAGTTTGCATTCCAATTAAGAAGGAAATCCCTGAATTTTTTTTTTCAAGAAGTCCTTGAACCTAAACGATATACCAATATTACTTCTAAACTATTTTGCACATCAAAATGTTTTTCATGATTTAAATCTCATATAATTTTGAAAAAATTATGGAATTTACAAATATTTATTATTATTATAATTATATGTCACTTGAGTTTGATTAGATAATTTAAAATTTGTTGTTTATTTTTATAAATGAAGGAGGATTGCAAAGCTTAGAGATTTTCTTTAGTTTCTGTCAGCTTTGTACCTGACAGCCTCATTTAGGTCATGTGGATGATTGACAGGATCTATCAGATACTAGGAAAGTTCAAATGAAATCTGACCAGATATTATTATAGCAGTGCTATTTCAACCAGTGATTTTATTTTAATGTCTCTAGTATACTGGTCTGTTGGCTTTTATTTAGCACAACAAAAAGTGGAAAAGTGAGTCACATAAGTCTTTATACCTCTGGATTCTTCAAACCAACCAATAGCTATCAAACAAAATGTCACCAAGCTGCAGTAGGGAGCTACTATAACAAAAATTCTTCATAGGCATCCATTTCTGAAAAATCAGGGAAACCTGCTATGAGTTTTTCCCTATTAAGCTGCTCCTACTAACAAGCCATTCCTTTTACTACAGTATGTCAACTTTGCAGATTTGAAAATGATCTACTAGTGTCATTAATATTACCATATAGACTGAGACTTCACTGCTGGAAAAATCATCCATCCAGAGAAAGTAAAATTTAAGCAAGAAGCAATTTTCCCTTTCCTATAAACCCTAATGGAAATTTTGAACTTCTGATCAATATTCAGCATTAGAATGATATTCCCCAACAAAATGAACCACTGATGCAAAAATTCTATGGAAGATGATATGCTGATCTGAATTTGTGTTCAAATCTTGTAGAATATGAACTACTTTGTGTTCCTGCAACCTCCTGGAAAAAATCAAGAAATTCTATTTGCTTCTTGTCGACTTTTTTTCACATAAGAACTTGTTTTTAAATTGATTTTCAATGTAATTGGTCATTATTAAACATAGATATTATGAATAGGGTTGGTTTAACTTTCCTGTTAAATTGTTTTGTTTAATAAAGGTTATTCAGTTTTGTAAGTCTTTGCAACATCAGATTAAAGAATAGTCCAAATATTATTATTATGCATGTATATAAAGCTAATTATTTACACTAAAAAATGTAGAAAATTATTTGTGAGCTTCTAATTTTATTTTTAAAAAATGAATAAATCTATTTCTTTGTATGGTATAAATAATCATAAAACAGTTTGCATTTATTGCATTTTTTGATGATGTACCTAGGGGGGCCGGGACTCCATTTTGGTGGTCAAAATACTGGCTCTGCTGTAAAAGGATGGCATATTTGTTTGATAACTGACCCATAACTATTTGATTCCACTTGATCTTTTTCACAAGATGGCAGGTTTAAATATGGACCTTAGCTATGGCCAGTTTCTGACTGATGTGCAAGCAAAAAATTCCCATTTACAATTATTTATTCCATAAATTAAAAGTAACATCTTTAAAAAATTAAGATGTGATGAAATTTTAATAAAGAGAATAATTACATACTAATGAAAAAAAATTGACAAATAATATCACTTAAACCTTGTGATTTTGTCTTGTCTTGTCTTTAGAGTCAACTAACTTGGCATTACACATGTTGTCAATAGAAGTATAAATTAATACATATTCACTGTATTTGAATAGACACAGTGACTGGCTCATGTGATTGGAAGATTAAAGTTGGCTATGCATATATATCATCTAACAGGCATTATATTCTTCATAAAATACATTCTGTTGACCACTGATATGGCATCAGTTTTACACAAAGTTATATTTTCATGTACACTATATATGCCAACATTACAAAACTGAAAATGAATGTCTACAATATGACATGGTTGTATTCTAATCTGGTCTTCCTGATCTGAAGAACTATAGTTGTCTTCATACAAATTCCTAGTCCACTCACAGTGTGCAACCTTTGCCTGATAGTGACAGGAGATATATCAGGGAAATGATATCTTTAGCATGACCAATCTTGCTAACCATTTTTTCATACATTTTAAGATCAAAATTTCAAAGTTCTTGGCCCATGGTGGTAGGATCAATATGACTGGTTACAAAGTTCCATTGTCATAATTTTTCTATCCAAAGTTGTCAATCGGGATATCTTGCACAGCAACATGAACAGATAGAAATGATGGTTGGCAAGCACAGTTTTCAGATGCAGTTAAAATACATAATTTGGAGACAGATTTCTCAAGAAGCCTGAACCATTGAGAAATTTGTGTGCTAGGCTTGGTAAGTTGGCAAACTGCAATCTTTTACATGGAATCATCTGCAAATATTACAAGTGTAGAGCAATTCTCATTCTCATGAGCCTTCCAAATGACATGCTTCTCAAGATTGCAGATTTAACTCATGTTGTCATTTCTAGATAGTTCATGTGCAGCAATAGAAAATGGGCAAGTACTTATCTGGCTCTGTCTTTGTCCACATCTTGATGCAATCATATTTACTTGTGTAATGGATACAAAGGACAATCACATTGGTGTCATTACATAAAGAGAAAATCTTTGTGCACTCAATGAAACAGCACTAAGTACAGCATACAAAACAATCTGGGTGTCCACTTCTTCATGGTTATACTGTAGTGCTTGGAAAACCTGAGCATCTCTGTCATGTACAACCACAATCTCATTCTTTGAATCCTCCTGAAAGACAGAGTTCCATTGTGGCTTCTCCAGGAGGAGAGAGGAACCTGCTTCCAGCCTGGTTTAAAAAAGCTGGTGTTTATAAGTTCTTTTTTGGCTTTTTTGTGCTTTATTTCAGATAACTTTATACTTGAGCATTTATCTTATCTGTCATAGCAAAAACAAGTGCTTTGTGTTCTTTTGAGAAGTTTATTGAATAGGTTGTAATTGTACTGTATTGTAAGGTTATTAAATGTTTCACTTTTCAAAATGGACCATCTTTGTACCATGTATATAACATCAACCATGGCTGCAGTTGGCAGAACATTATCAAAAGATATTTCTGAATAGAGTTCATCTCTAGTTTCTGTGGAAATGAGTGTAGATTTGTTGCCATCTTTCAAAATCATTTCATTTTCTTCAAAGGGAGGAAGAGGCACTTTTGCACATTCATGGGTTCTAACCAGTTTTTTATGTTCATCAGCAGATTTTTCCTCCTCTGAGGTTTTTTTTTTTTTTTTTTGTTCATCTTGCATGACTCAGAAGTGATTAGCCTTTTCTCATTTAGGAAATGCAATATTTTAGATGTACAAACATTCAGACAATTTCCAAGATGTCTGCTAAAAATAATCTACCTGACCAAAATGATTAAAAAATGTATTAAGAAGTCATGGAATTACTCAAATAGCAGAAATGACTAGCACAAAGTTCAGTAATCTAAATGAAAAGGAAATATTTTCAGAAAATGAAAGGAAAAATGTAATTTATAGCGCAGAAAGTGAAAAAAATGAAGAGCAACAAGAGGTGCCTATACTAATTAAATTTCTTGAATCTCTTTGCTGTCATTACTTTTGACACTAAGTTTGTCATCCTCACTCCAGAAATCCCTAATGGATGGCACAGAATGAAGATGGATCCATAATAATATTTACTGTCAGGAAAGCTTCTATCTTTCTGCTGATGGTATCCATCCTGGTGTTGTAAACTTTGGGTCTGTGTGGTGTAGTGTTTAGTCCTTTTACCTATGTGGTGGAAGAAATCTGCTATCAGTCAGTAGAATAAATTCATTGGTCTGGCATGTTGATTGGTCACAGATGGCTCAACCCCCACTTGACAATCTGGCTCTCAGTCTCCACATTGGATCTCTTTCCATCATTGTTCAACCAACTAAATGATGATAGATCTGATGTATAAACAATCCAGACCATCACATCACTAGAAGGAAAGGATTCAGCAGTGTTAAATGTTATCATGTAGATAATAATAATAATGCAGGCAGGTAATGCGTTAGGTAATCCAAGTCAGTTGTGCAAGTAGCTTAACTAGTATGGTGGTCACTTTTGTTGGAAAACAGAAGTGATCATTAAATAATTTGTCAATGCTCAACTGTGCCCTGGCTGGTTTCAGCTGTCCTGAACATTTATTGAAAAGGTAAGTTTTGGATCTGTTGAACAGGAAAGGATTAACTTAGGAATAATTAACTTGGAACCACCAGTTTTAAGGCATTTCTTCATTGCTGTCATGTCTATTTCTTTTAAATATATCAGATATTTGGTCACTTCTGGAGAAGTTTTCTCAGCAGTAGCTATATTGAAAAGTTTAAAACTTGTTAATGATTGATCATATGATCTTTGATAGCCATCTCCTTTTTCAACTAATACATGACATGGAACAAATGTTTATTGACCACTGATGGCTGCTACTGTTGGCTATGTATACAACCACTTGTTTCTAGATGTATTCTGAAGTGTTATTTTAGTCAGACCACTCTTCTCCTTCACACCATCACTATAGGTTTACTCTAAGAGAATGTCTGGAGATACACCATTGTGTTTGGCATCATTGTACCATCTTTATCTCTCTCAGGTTTAGGGAAGGGAAGACCCCATACTTGTGATGTCTTGATGCATTTATCTATGGCATCATATTCACTACTTATGCCAGGTAGTAAAATAAAATCCCTCTATATTGTGCATGCAAAAATTGTTGTCCTCTCATCTCAAGGAAAATACACTAAACAATTTTATTGGGCTGTTCAGCTACCCTATTTTGCTTGAAACTCATTCTTAGCAGAATATCTTCTGATGGTTTATGAGCACCAAGGCTTTTCTTTTTATGCTTTCCTTTAATGAAGACATCTTTATAGGTCTCAAATATCTATGCAAAAACAGTAATGTCTTTGTCATTGATGAGACACCAGTCTTCAAAAAAACTTTCCAATGTAGTCATGACATCATTTGACAAAGAATGTTCAGAGCATGGTGTGTCTAGTAGTAGTCACATTTATCTCCAAATATCTTAGCAGGTGGATGGACACATGCTTCTGAGTCAACTTGGATATCCTTAGTTCTCCTGCCTCTTATGATCTTTGTGAAAGCTATCAAAATTTTGACACAAGTGGGATCCTCCAAACATAAGTATATCTCCAAGAAGCTCAGATTATCATGCATGGATTGCTTGAACTATTTCATAAATAGTCAACTTACAGGTAATGACTATGTGACTCATTCTGACAGCTATTGGCAGTTTCTGAATTTGTTCAGTCAGTGCTTTTATAGTTGATTGGTCTGGAGGGGAGAAATGGATGAAAGGCAGATACCCTATACTACTGCTCTTCAGTCTTAAGGTAGTTTTGTGGATAGCATTTTTCAGTGGTTCCAGAATGTAACAAGTTTTTCTATAGTCTGAATGCCTATCATCAGAACTATATCTGCCAATGACTTTGCTATCTTTTTGTCTGCTTGTGGAGCAACAACATTGCATAGCTTTTGCTAGTAAATCACCAGTTGTCTTATAGTCTTGTTTGAGATGATATTTCAAATTGTCTTCTTGCCAGTGTGATATTTGAAATGTTTGTAGTGGCATTTTCATCTGGATTACTTGGCTGCATCACATCACCTGTAGTATGGAAAGTTGATATCCATCTAAGATTCTTTTCATGGCAATCATTGTTATCAAATGTAAAAGTGTGTATAGCACTTTTACATTTGAAAGGATGTATATGCCACTTTTCTCTTGTTCTAGCACTTTCTTTGTTTCATTTGTAAGGAGACAGTGAAGTGTCATAACTTATATTTAATCTGTGTATTAATGTCAGATGTTTTTATTATGAGTTTGATTGTAGTTGTGAAATGTAGCTACACCTGTTAAAGGAGTGTGTGAGTTATATACTGCATGTAATAATTGTTGGACCAGTACAGATGCTTTCTCCATTGTTGAATCATTTGGGAATATGACCTTTCTATCATTTTCACTCAAACATTTGTCACAACGAATCTGTGCAGAAAAGTTTATCAGATTGTTTTTAGCCTGAATATTATAATGCTAAATCATCATCTTTGTCATTTTTTACCAATTTTGCTTTTTTTCCAAAATAATTTTTCTGCACTTATCACTAGTTGGTATTTCCGATATGCTACTAGATTCTTAAAAGATATGCATGAGGTTTGCAAAAGCATCTCTAACTGGGATTGCTAAAGAACAAATTCTGAGCCAGAACTTTGTTGCTGAAAGCTTATGTACATCTCATAATGACTTTATAATCTCTCTCTCATATATCCTAAATGGTAACTGTCTGCATACTAGTCCATTTTCTTGAAGCAAGCATCACAATACTTGTACCTCAGGATTGTTAGTAGGTAGCCAGACATTTGAGAAAATAATGGACTCTAATTGTATTTGTTTAATCAATGCCAAAAATGCTTTGTCATAAGGGTAAAATGGTCGACAAACATCAAATGAGGTGTTACCAGTGTTGGAAGATATCTTTGAGATTTTCATGATAGCCATGTATGTTAAATAGCAACTTTTCATTATGGAGTTGCTTTGCTTTAATCATTAATCGTGATTGCCAGGTATCAATGGCCACAAGCAATGCTGGTTTTTTTACCATCTTTGTTGGAGTTTTTATAACAGATGATACACTTTGCTGGTTTTTTACCATCTCATCTTCACAAAAAAAAATGTTTAAGTATTAGTTACATAAAACTATCACCATATGTTCAATAGCAAGCTATTTGCTTATAGCACTGATTATTATGAGCTTCAAAACTACAGTATAGCAGACATTTATATGTAAATAATTTGTTGATATCATCGATTCATAATAATTTTAAAATTGTTATTATTAACTTAAGTGTTTGATATTCTGAAAAATTAGAAATGTGTAAAAGAATACATATTTTTTGCATTTTCAATTTACTTTCTCTTTATGTAGATGTTTGAAGCCGTATACTACAGTAATATATAGTATTATATTAACTTGTTTGATCATAAAAAAGTTTGGTTAATGTATGAGGTCTGCCCTAAAAGAAACTGAACTTTTAAAACAGCATGCCAACCAACAGGTGCAGTATGCTCTTGACTGCAGTGTTGTGTATCAGTGACCTTGACCTTCAGTCTAATAATAACCACATCACGCCACGTCAGTTAATTATTGATCTGCACGCGCTAGAATGATCGTATGTTTAGTGTACTTGGCGATTTGTCGCAAGCTGAACAATGAAGGGTCTTGAAGAGCAATGTGTTTGTGTGAAATTCTGTTTCAAATTGAGAAAACTTTTATGGAGACTTCTAATGTTGCAGCAGGCCTATGGGGAGGATTGTTTGAGCCGTACGCAATGTCAAGAGGGGTACCAATGTTTCAAATCGGGAAGAACATCCACCGAAGACAATCCCAAATCTGGACGACCTTCCATGACAGCGGACAACGATCACATTGAAAAAGTGTGTCCTGTGATCTGTGGAAATCGTCGCCTGACTGTCTGTGAAATTTCCAAAGTAGGTATCTATAAAAGTTTGTGCCACATGATTTTAAAAGAAAAATTGAACATGCATTGTGTAACCGCAAAATTTGTGCTGCATCTGCTGACAGATGAACAAAAAGAGAACTGAGTCACAGTCAGTCAGAAGCACTTTGATCGTTTGAATGTTGATGAAAGCTTTCTGAAAAGCGAATCCAGAGAGTAGAGCGGCTGAGGGACGAGAGTCTCGTTCTTTTCCAAAAAGTCACGGATAAGGAATGACACGTGAACAGGTGCATTGTCGTGGTGCAGCATCCAGATTTTGTTTTTCCATGCCTCAGGACCTCCTCCTTCACACTGCATCTCTGTAAAACTCTTTATTGATCATCTGACCACGTAGAACAAATTCATGATGACTGACGCCCTTCCAATCAAAAAAGATGATCAATCACCTTCACATTTGAGTGACTCTGACGTGCTTTTTTTGGTCATGGCGACAATGATCCAACCCACTGCGACGACTGCCTTTTTGTTTTGACACAGTAACCATACACCCATGTTTCATCACCTGTTATGACACTTTTCAGAAAGCTTTCATCAACATTTGAACGATCAAAGAGCTCCTGACTGACTGTGACTTGGTTCTCTTTTTGTTCATCTGTCTGCAGACACAGCACAAATTTTGCAGCTACACGATACATGTTCAATTTTTCTTTTAAAATCACGTGGCACTGACAGTCAGGTGACGATTACCACAAATCACAGCATGCACTTTCTCAATGTGATCATTGTACGTTGTCATGGAAAGTCGTCCAGATTTGGGATTGTCTTCGGTGGATGTTCTTCCCAATTTGAAACATTGGTGCCACTCGTGACATTGTGTATGGCTCAAACAACCCTTCCCATAGGCCTGTTGCAACATTAGAAAAGTCTCCATGAAAGTTTTTCCAAATTTGAAACAGAATTTCACACAAACATGTTGCTCTTCAAGATCCTTCATTGTTCAGCTTGCGACAAATCGCCAAGTACACTAAACATACGATCACTCTAGTGCGTGCAGATCAACAATTAACTGACATGGTGTGATGTGGCTATTATTAGACTGAAGGTCAAGGTCACTGATACACAACACTGCAGTCAAGAGCACGCTGCACCTGTTGGTTGGCATGCTGTTTTAAAAGTTCGGTTTCTTTTTGGACAGACCTCGTATATATGCATTTATGTTTAAGGGCTATCCTCTTGAATATGGCCATCAAATCGCACAGTATGCCCTGTTAGTACAATGATAGATGTCTTTAAAAGGGCAATGTATCTAGAAGAATTGAGATGCCCTTTTACACACCAATTCTGTCTTTCCACCATGCTTTATTGCAGCCTATACTATGACACTCCCATTTCCTTACTTAAACATAGGCTAAAGATTGGGGTTGAAATCTTTGTTGGATCTTCTCCAAACCCAGATGCAAACTCCAAATGAGAATTGCTAAAACATGGAGATATTGGAGTTAGGCCTTAACACACGTCCTCTGGAAAGATATTTTGAAGCATTTTATTTATTTGACAGAAGGGTTTTTTTTTTTACATGCTATACACCCAGTGTAGCCATGTCAGTAGAGATTATGCATTTTTAGTATATTTTTGTTGCATAGGCAATGTTAGCAGAGAATCTTGATAGTGAGTGCATACATGAATTGGTATGTTATTGTCTTGATGTCACTCTGAGGGCTTTCCCAGGTTGCTTTATTGCAGCAGTAAAATTTTTTTCTTGGCAAACGTTGTGATAATATAACCACAGATTTATGAGGTATGTTGAGATCTTTGGTAATCTGTTGATTTTAGCTACACTTTGACCTATTAGACAAATCTGGGTACAGAGAATTGTTAATGGATCCATCTGCTTTTGGCGTGGTAATAGTGTATGTACACTGGTCACCTGCCCATTTAGATGACCATTATATACATAATCACACCTGAAATATATACATGTCAGTCAAATACATTCATTTATGTCATTGACCAAATTAATATGGTAGAGCATTGTACATTTTATTTAACATTTTAAGATATACCACATACAGCTTATTACTAGTCATACTTTAATGATGATAATGAAGTAAAGGCATCCCATGGCTAAAGTAAACCTTGATGAAAACCTTGATGAAATAAAATATTTAACAATCAGTTAAAAGCATTCATAAAATTTTGATAATTAAAGTTAAATTCTATAATTAGCAAGGCTTTAACTAAATTTTGAATTTAAGTATTAATATTTTCACATTTTGTATAGGTAACCAGCTAAAACAATAACTATTTAGAGTATCAATTTATTAGACTGTGGAAACAGATTTCAGCTTGACAAATTAAAAACTTTAAGTAGGGTTCATAGTCAGCATAGACAAACTGTATTGGGCTTGGTCATAGAGTTTTAGACATGTTAAGGAACGCAAGAAATTAATCTTCTATTAAAAGTTTTTATTTATTTTTTTTGCTCTACTATCAACTTTCCTTAACTCTTTTCAAGGATGCTATTTCTAAGCCCTTAGGTATTAGTTTACAGTTGTTATCAGTTTGCTACTAGCCTCAAAATAAAATTAAAATTAATATTTTAAATATTTATGAAGTATTTGTAAATACTTGTAGTGGTTTTTTAACTGCGCTCTAATAGGTTTTATTATGTTACTATTTTGTATTTCCATAAGATGCTAAAGTGGAATGCATAAATTATAATTTTCATACATTACTTAGTTTTTAAGATTGTTTTGTTAAAAAATACATTTTTTTTTCCAGACTTGGATATCCACCTGTGCTCCTGCATGCTCCACCACCACCACCACCACCACCACCACCACCGGAGGCCTGTACAAAACTTGGCGGTAACTTGGCTGAAAACACGCATGTAAACCCTCTCAGAAAGAGTCCAGTCCAACATGTTGGCAACAAGCGAGGCAGCAATTCTTTGTTCATAGCTCAGGGAACAAAACTTCACAAGAAAACAAAATCATTAAATAATATGAAACTTATGAATGGAAGTACTGAAAACGTTGATACTTTAATAAGGTGCCACAGTCAGATTTCAAAGGCTGAAAATGAGCATAGTTTGGGAAGTCATGGTGAGACTCTAAATGGTGACCTACTAGCTGGTTCTTCTTTACCGTGGACTCATTATGCACATGGTGTTTATTCTCAGGGACATCATTTTAGTGGATTGTCTTTTTTTTCAGATAATGCTCAGCCATGGAAAGATGATAGTTTTATTTCTAATTATTTTACCACCAATAATGATACATTAAAAGCTAACTTCACTTTAGAGGCAGCAAAGAAAATTACTCACAATGACATTACAGATAAACATAAAAAACAATTGGCATTTCTTTCAAAGGAATCGAGTACATTTGATGACAAACCTAGCAGCAGAGACAGTATTTCTTGTTCAAACTCTAAACATCAAAATCACAAACTAGAAAGAGCACATAGTGAATCCAGTTTGATCTCTAAAGTTAATCACACCAACTTTTCCACTAGCATGGAAGAAGGTATGTCTGATGTGTCAAAAGTAGATATTTCTGCTGACTTAAACAAAAAAGTTGCTCAGGTAATTTCGAATTTACATTTGCCACATGTTCTGGGAAGTGAGCAGGGGACACAACATTTCAAAACTGAAAAAAGTAATGCAGGAAAAGTAAAAAAAAAAAATCATTCAAATGATGCTTCAAAGAATAAAAAATGTAAAAAAGACAACTTACATGCAGCAATAATAACCAATGCTGATTTAAAGAAAATCAGTTTTCAACAAAGTCCTTGTGATAATGACTATCAGATACACCCAGATAGTGATACCAAAGCACCTACTACTGAGGTGGACTTAACATTAAAATCAGTTTTATGTTCATCAACATCATTATCACTTCCATCATACTGTTTTAATGAAACAGCTGGAAACAACAGCAGTGGATACAATTGTAATACCAGAACTGAAATACATGAAGATAGTCATAAGGATTCATCAATAGACAGTAACTTGAAACAGAGTTTTCCTTTGCACAATAGCAAGTCTATTACAGGTCCTATGCACAAAAAGAGAGAATATTCAGACATTGAAGTAAAAGCTGAAAATAAAATTTGCAACAGCGACAGCAAAGGGGAAAAGACAGAAACAAAAAGTTATTTGTTACCAGTGCCTGCATGCTGTGAAAATTGTCAAAAACATGGTGTAAACTTTTCAGAAAACTGCCAAAACCATTTTAGAAATTTGTTTTCTTTGAATCATCAAACTACTAGTTTTAGCAGCACAGAACAAAATAGTTTAAACTTTTTAAATACTTTACCCAAAGAGCAATCCCATGTTTCTTGTGCATCCCACATGTCACAGGATTTGCACTGTAAAAATAAAAGTAATTATGAAATTAGCAAAAGTAGTTCTGAGTCAGCATTTCATTCCAATAGCAGTTTTGGAAAAGGAATATCAATACCACAAAAGCCAACTCTAAAGCCGTTGTGGCAACCATTTACAGACAAAGAGAATGAAAAACCCCAAAGGGATAGCAAAAGTGAAACAAAGGACATCAGTCTTACACAACCAGCTAAAATCACTGCTTGTTGCAATTCACATTTACAAAACTTAGAAAAAATTCAATCAGCTACTTCAGAATTTGAAAAATTGCATCAATTATCATTTACCCATAATTATCTTAGTAATACGTCTTATTCGTATCCCTGTTCTACTTTATTAAACTCTACCAAATCACCAGATAACCATTACTTAAAATATCAAATGGTTAATGAAACCCCAGAGGTTTTCTTAGCAGGTCCAATTACATCATCAAACAGAAAGCCAACCCAAACTAGCATTGCTGAAAGCAATGTGCAAAATAACGTTCATTCTAGCACAGTGGTGGCTACATCTAGCAAGGCAGTTAAACAAAGTTCTGTCAACCAAAGAGCTAACTCTAAAATTTTCAAGAGGATAAACATAAAAAAAGAAATCAATGGATTTCATGCTAAAACCCTTTCTGCAAATGCAAAAGCTTCAAAACATCCTGAGAAATTTGAAAGTGCCAGCATAATGAGAACTACTTCAGATTCATACTCAGAAGATAATATATCACCAGAAAACTTGTTAAAAGATTCCAATTTGTTAACACCCGAGATGTTTGATAAGAAGATTAATTTTGGGGAGAGCCATAACTCTGCTAATGCTCATAAAAAAAAGTCAGAGAAAGATCTTTTTCATGACCCAAAGGTGATTTATGAAAAAAAATTACCTAAGAATTTGAAAGAAATCAAATCTGAAGAACCCAACCCAGTTTCGTCAAAAGATGATTTAGACTATCGATTACGAACAAATGCAAAAATTGAAATTCCTAATTGTGGCTGTTTGGGTCCTGACTGTATGTAATTTTTAATTTTAGTTGTTTTCAAAATTGTGTGTGTGTGTGTGAGAAAGAGAGAGCGAGATCAGTAATTTTATGGTAAATGTATTTACTGATTAATTATAATGGTAATTATTTTTATGTTTTTCCACAAACATTCATTTTTGCAACTAAAAGACTGTTGAACAGTTCATAATTAATAATCTACAAATGAATAAATGTATTTGTAATGTAGTTTAATCTAGGTGCTGAAATTTATTCCACAAATACAGGTTTTTTGCAGTACTTATTACTTTTGAAAGTAATCAGCAAAAGCTGATGTCATCTCACAAATAATAGTGCAACTTGTTCGTAACTACATTTTAAAAAATCCCTCTGAAAATCTGTCTTCATGATTTTTTTATGATGTTTTCTTTTCCACATTCTAAAAAAAAAGGCTCTATAATTGCTTTCTATAGATGCCAGAGTTGCTTCTTTAAAGGATGACTGGAATATGAGAGAAATTTCAATCTGCTGATCAATAAGAAAATATTATCCACTGTGCAGTGCTCTTTGGAAGTCAGCATTTTGCTTAACTTTAGTAGAAAAAAGTTGGCATTAAAAACATGCTGTAGTATGAATCAAATTCTAAACATTACAACTGCAAAAGTTTGCATAATTAAAAATCCAGAAAGAGAGAACCTTGCCCATGTTTAGTTCTGTTGGGGGCAGTCAGCTCTTGTAGCATTGCTCTTTGGGAATGTTGTCTTAATTATTGGTGGAGAGCTTGTTTCACATTTCTTACAACCATTTTAATATTAGGTATTACAGTAATTCATGGGATTAAATAAAGTAAGTAATGTATGTAAATAATTCTTACCACACTACCATAGTTAATTCAAGCATGCATATGAATATCTTTATTTTTGTTTTCACTAATCTGAAAGCGGCTGTGTATTCAATCAGAATCTGGTTTCTCTTTGTCAGTAATTCAGAACACCTTCCCACAGTGCTATGCTATGATTACGTACAAGTCAGTAAAATGTAGGCAGTCTTCAAAAGAATATTCAAGCCAAATTTATTTGATAGCTAAACATTCAGAAGCAATCAGCAGTGCTCAGAATGTAATTGTAAGATACTTGAATATAGTAGATAAATATCTACTTGGTGACATTATTAATTTATATGTAGAATTAGGATATTTAAGAAGCAAGACCAATCTTAGAATGCTAAGCAGTAACTCTGAAAAAACAATTCTCAGAAGTCTAGACCTACGAATTTTCTGCTGCTTTGGTTTATTAATCACATTTTTACAACTTCTAATTAAACACTTGAAAGGAAGTTATTATGACAATGAAAAAAAGATGCATTGTTATAATTCTTGTAGTGGATCTTCATAAAATGTTTGAATTGCATCATTGGTTTTTACATAATAAAAGTAGCTGACATCTAACCAAGTTTTATATGCATACCAAAATCACATCTATTACCATGATCTAATCGGTTTACTTGCCTCACTAGTTTTTAGACGGTTCCAAGTGGAAGATGGTCAGGTTTGGAAGGTGCCACGAATATAGAATATTAAATCAGATTCTCAGATAGCAGTATACAATTCTACTATTTATTTAACTCTTATACCTTTTTTTCCCATCTCATTTTTAATAGTCCAAACAGTATCACCAAAGCTTTACCAACATATTGATATATATGGTTTAGTGCGTAAACTGTGATGGTGTCTTTAACGCTTTGATTGAATCGTCTTATTTACTGATGACGTGATTGCATATTGTATTTTTTTTCTAAAAACAGCGTTTACCAGGCACAGATGAGCAGTGATTTCTCATGTTTTCTTTGTGATTTTTCATGTGCAGTTTGAATGGGCCATCCCTCAGGAAAATTGATTTGAGAATTAAGAAGTATTCACCAAAAAAACGTTGAAAATGTATTTACTGCTTCAGGTTTTACTCTTGTTTAATTGATATTTGTTTATGTATTGGTGATTATAATTTGTCAACCTCTTTCTTGCAGATATTCCAAGTGAAACAATGGAAGGCCCATTCTACACACATTTAGGAACTGCTCCTAATTTGAAAGTTATGAGAGAAATAATGGAAAAGCGGTAATTTTTATTTTTTTATTTTTTCTTTTTAAATTTATTTTTTTTTTATACAGAAAAAATGTAATGTTTATTGTGATGTGACATTTGTTAGGAGGCAACAATACGGTAGTGATTGTAGATAAAAATTAAATGTTTGGTATATTTTAGATAAGCTCACTTCATTTTGTAGTGTTCTATTATACATATATTTGTGTGTGTGTGTATTTAGTGTTTTAAGTGAATATTTTATATTATTCAAAAAAACTTTGGAAATTTGCTTAGATAATGTAGATAACCTTGAAAGAAATCCCCTAAATTTTTTATGGTTATGCACTGTGTGATGTGATTCAGTAGGTTGAGATACTTTAGCTGTTTGCACTGTTCATTAAAACTTATTGAATGGCAAAAGAATTTTGATGAAGCAAAGGTAGCAGGTGCCTAAGCAACTAGCTTGACTTTAAAGTGGCTGTGTTAACAATGTGTCCAGAAAGACTGCTCTTAGGTAAATACTTGATTAAACATAGCTACCAGTACATCCCTGGTAAATAGGTCTGCATGGAGTGAATTTATGCATCTGTAGCATACTGTGCCAAGCATCCAAAGTCTTTCAGTGATTCACATCACAGACATCTAACTAAGCATCTCCCTACCCACTCCCTTCTCTTTGGAGATGAACATACATACACAAATTTTACATTACACCACACATTGCAAACACCACCCAAAAATTAAAAAAAAATTTTTAAAAAGCATTATGGGGTTTGCTTATGTCTTTCATAGTGTTAAGACTAGTCTCTAGCTTAGTGCCTGGCAGATGTGACTCTATTATAATCTTCACACATTAACACTTTCAAAATGCACAAAAGAAATTTAACTTTATTTTTTGGTGCTTTTTTTACAGTTAATTTTTGACAGTTTTTCTTTGTATTTCAAAACTTTATACATAATATTTTTGCATTTGTCTTAAGCAGAGTCAAATGGAAGAGTTGCCCATTATTTTAACTGAAAGCTAACTTGGAACATGTAGATACTGAATGCTTTACTCAAATAAAGGATTGTTTCAACATTTGTGCCAGTTTTTGTTTTGTTTTGCTTTAGTAAACAAACTCTATATTTAATGAAAAATTTATGGTAAACTCCCAAAAAATGACCTGAAATAAGACTTGCAGTAATACCAGATACTTATTTTGCTAATGTTTTTAATATATTAGTCAAATTGAAAACTAATTTTATTTTCTGCAGAACGGGATATACAGGAGATGCTATACGTTTTGAGAAGATTGTATTTACTGGAAAAGAGGGAAAAAGTTCTCAGGGATGTCCAATAGCTAAATGGGTAACGATTTTACATTTATAACTATTTCACAGTTACATTTTTGCCTGCTAGTTTTTAGTACTATTTTTAAAAGAACTAATATACTTAAAAAAAGGAATTAACTATGTTTTTTGTTTGCATTTGTATATAATTTATAAATTCTCTTTTACATTTCTTAGAACAGTTTAATAATCCCATGTATTTTTAGGTTAAAAAATAAAAATAAAAATTTATAATATTAGACAAATATTGATTTAATTTTTCTGTTATCAATAAATAAATAGTTACAGTTAGAAACTGAATATAATTCTAACCAACAAGTAATCTTAAACCTATTATATGAGAAATTGATTTATCATCAAGAGGCAAAGAAAATGTTAAAGTTTTACAACATGTAACCTTTGTGTTTGCATGTGAGCATGCATACATTATAAGGCCACTAGCTATTTAATTAAAAATTGAAAAACTTCTATTGCATGCTATAATTTTTAAAAAATAATTAAATTACAGAATAATCAGTCAATTAGTTGAAAAATAGATGGCATGTAATCAGTTAAACAGTGAACTCCTTAAAAAAATTGTATTCATTTGTTGAGATACTTTATCAGTATTTCTATTTCCGTGCATTTGTTACTGGATTTATGAATTATACAGTACTCTGTCAAATTAATTTGGCAAACCACATAAATAAATGTATCTGATTTAAATTTACATATTTTAGGTTTGATTATGTATATATTAGGTGTCTAGGTGGGTAGACACTATCATCATTTTGAAAACAGATGGATCCTGCAAGGTTATGTTTAGGCTGTTTAGTGTGCCAGAATCAATGGAAAAATGCCAGAATCTCAAAATTTCACATGGATCTGTGGCCATTGTTATGGTGAAGTTCAACAAGTTGGTCTGGAAAGCCTTCAGCAACCACACCGTGATAAGAAAGAAAGTGCCATTATTTGCAATGTCCATATTGTCAAGATTCTCCTCCCGAAATCATCCCTGCAACAGGAATGATTCAAAGCACAGTTTAGTGACCTCTCACTCATTGGCTACAGATGGTATGTGGCATGTAGGAAACCTCTTCTGTTCAGTAAAAATAAAATACTTTAAAATGTCTGGTCAGAGGATGGTTAGCGAGATTTGAGTATTTTGGTGGCATAAAACCTATCAAAGATTTCAGCCCATGGTCGAGTATGGAGATGGTAACTAACATCTAAAACATAAATGCATAAAGAAAAAGAATAAGCAGAAAGAAAAGAAATTGTGAACCTTGTGAAAGCATCTGACCCAGAAGTTTAAACTCAAAGAAATTACACGATAGTGTCATAACTTACATTTAAATAATACTTTGTTGTGAAATTATGAAAAAGAAAGTTAATTTTATGTTTTTAATGCAATGTTTTTAATGCAGCTGTTCTCAAACTAGGGGTCACTAAGTTGGTTATTATCATGACAATTTTCATGTTACATTAAATCTTTTGAGTTCTGTTGATATATACACTGGCTGGCTACTTTATTAGACCTACACTTAATAATTGGTTGGGACACATTTGGCTCAAATAACAGCCATGACTCCATGTGGCATAGAATCCACAAAGTGTTGGAAGTATTCTGGGAGATATTTCCTTATTCAGTCATTAATATTGTACAATGTATGGAATGAAGTAGGCAGAGGATTGTGATGGAAAATACATCTTTCAAGTTCACCTTACAAATACTTAATTGAATTGAGATTCAGGGGTTGTGCTTGCTGAGGGAGATACTTGAAATCTTGGTCATATTCTTCAAACCATGAATGTGTAATGTAAGTATGGAGGATGGGAGCATTGTCATCTTGGAAGTTGCTGTCCAAGTTAGGATACACATGAAGTATTACTGGATGTTCTTGATTGAAAATGATGCTGACAAGCTTTGGTATCCATTCTATTTTCTCAAGGGATCAAAGGGCTCAGAATATGCTAGGAAAACATGTCCTCACATAAGAGGTATTCAGGGATTTGTGTCATTTTCTCAAAATCTCTTTTCTCCCATTTGTGCAAAAAAGAGTGAAACTTGATGTTAGACCAAATTACTTTTCATCACTCCTTTTCAATCCAATATCTGTGCTTATCCCACATGAGATGTCTTTTAATGTTGGTAACTGTGATAAATGGCTTACACAATAGTCTCCTACTGCCATAATCTATTGATTGCAATGTTCTTTGCAAAGTATGGCTGGAGATTGGTGTGGACTATCCTGCATTAAATTTTCGATAATGAAGTAAGACCAATTCAATCATTTGGATCTGGATGTTTCTCAAAGTATGCTCACACTATAAGTCTAGACGGCTGTCTTTGAATCAGCTTCAGAAAATCTACTTCATTACTGTCCAATAAGATCTTTTTTGTTCCCCAGGATATCATTTATACATTTGATTCATGCAGTAAAACTTGACAGCTCTGTTCACTGTCAATTCTTTGTATCACATTACATGTCTTGTTTTAAAGCAAGTGTTTCAACAACAACAGCCACTGGGTGTGTTGGACCAGACTCGTGAGCCATGGACGGCTCCTTGTGGGACACCACGTGAAGGTTCCAGGCCTTTGTCCCTGATCGAAAGGTTGGAGACACCCATCTGTCAACTGTGTGAGGAAGAGGAGGAATCATCGGAACACCTCTGGCTTTGCTGTCGAGCTTTTGCGGCTGACCGTCAACACCTGGATATGGGACATAAGATGAATGAGCTTGTACGCATCGCTAGCGCTGCTGAGGATCTTCCTCAGGCGCCTGTGGTGACACAACAACAACAACAACAGCATTACCTTCATCATCTCTTTCAACAATTTTGACTGAAAGTTTTGCATATCGGAGCCAGCAATACACACTTTTGAATATTCCATTCGTGCAAACTGTTGATCAACATCAACAGTTTGTTGTTTGAAGCACTTTCTGATGGGTTATTACATGCCCATACTATTTTCAACGAATCAGGATTATGAGGATGTATCACCTCACAAATGCTATTAAATGCAACGCTTGCATAGTCGATCATTTAGCTGACTGATTCTTCTTTCAAATCCATCATTGATACAGTCTCTCTTGCTTTGCTGGACATTCCATGTCCAGTTTTGATTGCTATTTGCAAAAATTGCCTAATATCTGATATGGTCGGCATTGTTTGCTCCTCTGATTCCTCAAAAGGGTGCTTTTTGTGTCCTTTTTTATGTTGCTGTTCAGTCTCTTCATTGTCATCAATTTCTCTGTAAATCGATTCGGATTGACCACATCTTGGCTGTTGCCTTCTGATTATTTTGGCACCTACATGTGCATTTACTGTATGCTTAACAATTATAGCATTTATCTCTGTGGCAGTTGCATGAAATGGCCATTGTATAATACTTTTATTTTCTTCTTGATTCATTAATGGGTAAAGCTGGACTGAGAGGGATGGTTATTTAGCCTTGGTAAAGGCTTGATAAAAAAACTCATTGGATTTGGCCATTTCAGGAACCAATAAAATTTTAGGGAAATATTTTTTTTATCTAATCATGTAATTCCGCAAATCTCACCTGTTTGGAGTTTCACAAAAACTCTCCAGGCTGGCTCGAGCAACCATTGTTAAAATATGACTTCTCATTGCATATATGTGTGTGTGTGTGTGTGTGTGAAACAAAGAATGCCTTTTGTTTTTTAATCTTTATTAGTGCTGTCTAGATTTACTATCTGGTCTGGGGCCTTCTGAATGCCCATTATAGGAAAATAATAATTTCTTTTTTCTTTGAGTAGGCATGACTAAATTTATTTATACTTTTTCATGAAAAATTTCAGCAAATCATTGAAATGAGAACTATTAGGAAACAGAATTAGTGAATGACAAAGGAAGACAGACAGGTTGGCTTAGGTTAAAATAAATCACTTATGCAATAATTAAACTGAATATTGCTAGTTCACCAGTACACAAAATTTCAAAGTTTAACTTGTCAAAACAGGTCTTCAAAACGTTTGTTTAAGGATACTTTGTCATCTGTCTCAAATTTTCTGATTCCATCATTTCCCATCGTTGGGTTCTTTCAGATGAAGCAAAAAGGTCAACTAGCATAATTTCTATATTTTGGATTTTAGAAAAGTCAGTGGTGTGACAAATGAAGGGATACTTAAAATGGTTAACATAATGTACAAAATTTTTTATAACTATCTCTTTTTGATTCAAAGTTTTCAATGTGGACAAATATTCAGATTGTGACCCCCCCTCTCTCAGAATGAGCTATTTATAGACATGTGGTTATAGTAGAGACAGATGAAGTTTTGGCTGCTACACCAGTTATTATTATATATATATATTTGTTGGAACTACATCAAGACTTTTTTACATAATAAAGCCACCAATTGTAAATAGATTTAAGAATTGAATAACATATAATTAATATTATCAAATCACATGAGTTGAATAGTGTCTAAGAAGCAATGTTATGGTTTCAATATTGCATGTAGAGCAACAACATAATTGTACCTTTGCATTTATATTAAAGATAAGCCGTGTTTTAAAGGCAAACTTTATTTTATGTCAGAATTTCTTAATAAAATCATATGCATCCTATATGGGTGTGTATATTTTTATTTTTGAAGTATTTTACAACTTTTTTCACTTTTCAGATAATTCGCCGTTCAGGACCAGATGAAAAACTGCTTTATCTTGTACGCCAAAGGTTGGGTCACTATTGTCCATCAGCACTGATTGTTGTTTGTATGGTGAGCTGGGATGGTGTCTCTAATGAAATAGCAGATGATATGTATGATTATCTGGTACCCACTCTTACTCAATTTGGGATGGAGACAGACAGACGCTGTGCCACCAATGAAAAGTATTTTGGCTTAAAAATTAATCACTATTCTGATATATAGTTTCTCACATTGAAAAAAATGTTTTTTTCTCTCTAAATTTAGATTATCAAAGTTAACTGTAATTAAAATTTGTTAATTAATTAATCTTTTTTGATAGTTCAAAGCAACTCTTTTTGGTATGTTTTTTTAAATAGCAACTTTAAGTAAATGGAAAAAAAAAAGAGTTTCCAGATTAAGCTTGAGTCATTTTATATTAAGCAGTTAAAATCTATAGGGCAAAATCTCTGCAGTCATATCTATAGAGACAGAATTAATGTGGAAGCAACAACATAGATTTCTTGCCCTTTGTACAAAGATTTTGTATGGAGATTTCTAAGGATATATATATATATACAGGTGCATCTCAAAAAATTAGAATATCATGGAACAGTTCAATATTTTTTGTCAGTTATTTCAGAAAGTGAAAATTGTATATATTCTAGACTCATTACACACAAAGTGAAATATTTAAAGCCTTTTTTTGTTTTAATTTTGATGATTATGGCTGACAGCTCATGAAAATCAAAAATCCACTATCTCAAAATATTAGAATATTCCATAAGATCAATAAAATAAAAAAGGATTTATAATATAGAACTGTCAAACTTCTGAAAAGTATGTTCATTTATGCACTCAATACTTGGTTGGGGCTCCTTTTGCAAGAATCACCATCAATGTGGCGTGGCATGGAGGTGATCAGCCTGTGGCACTGCTGAGGTGTCACGAAAGCCCAGGTTGCTTTGATAACAGCCTTCAGCTTGTCTGTATTGTTGGGTCTGGTGTCTCTCATCTTCCTCTTGACAATACCCCATAGATTTTCTATGGAGTTCAGGTCAGGTGAGTTGGCTGGCCAATCAAGCACAGTAATACCATGGTCAGCAAACCAGTTACTAGTAGTTTTGGCACTGTGGGCAGGTGCTGAGTCCTGCTGGAAAAGGAAATCAGCATCTCCATAAAGCTTGTCAGCAGACGGAAACACAAAGTGCACTAAAATCTCCTGGTAGATGGCTGCATTGACTTTGGACTTGATAAAACACAGTGGACCAACACCAACAGATGACACGGCACCCCAAAAGATCACTGACTGTGGAAACTTCACACTGGACTTCCAGCAACTTGGATTCTGTGCCTCTCCACTCTTCCTCCAGACTGTGGGACCTTGATTTCAAAATGAAATGCAAGATTTACTTTCATCTGAAAAGAGGACTTTGGACCACTGAGCAACGGTCCAGTTCTTTTTCTCCTTAGCCCAGGTAAGATGCTTCTGACGTTGTTTCTGGTTCAGGAGTGGCTTGACACTTGTAGCCCATTTCCTGGACAAGTCTGTGCATGGTGGCTCTTGATGCACCGACTCCAGCCTCAGTCCACTCCTTGTGAAGCTCCCCCAAGTTCTTGAATTGGCTTTGCTTGACAATCCTCTCAAGGCTGTGGTCATCTGTCTTGCTTGTGCACCTTTTCCTACCACACTTTTCCCTTCCAGTCAACTTTCCATGAATATGCTTTGATACAGCACTCTGCGAACAGCCAGCCCTTTCAGCAATGACCTTCTGTAGCTTACCCTCCTTGTGGAGGTTGTCAGTTAGTGTCTTCTGGACAACTGTCAAGTCAGCAGTCTTCCCCATGATTGTGGTTGTGTGTACTGAACAAGACTCAGAGATTCATGGTATTTACACTGCATTAATAGTGATTTACTCAAACTCGAAATGGAATATTCTAATATTTTGAGATACATTTTTTCTATTTTTTTTAGCTATAGGCCATAATTATCAAAATTAAAATTAAAAAATGCTTGAAACATTTTAGTTTACATGTAATGAGTCTAGAATATATACAATTTTCATTTTCTGAAATAACTGACAAAAAATATTGAACTGTTCCATGATATTCTAATTTTTTTAGATGCACCTGTATATAAGATCATTTTGCATTTTTTTTTAAATATGAAAATGCTTTTAAAGTGTGATTATGGGTGGCATTGACCAAAATAGTTTAGCACTAGCTAATTTAAAAAAAATTTTTTTTTTACAATTTTTAGATATATCTTTTTTTCTACTCTATTGAATGATTTTCTTAGCTTATATATACCATTGAAGGAATTGTCTGATTCATGATGGCTTTTTGAGCCTAAAATAGACAGACAATTCTGCTACAGGTGGCATTTCCAACCACATTGAGTTATCTTTCTGCTGGTCATCTCAGCAAATATCCATTTTCCTTTATTTTTTAACATGTCTACTGGACAAATGCTAAAATTATGAAAATGCTTGTGATTTGTTTTTTTTTCATGGATATTTAATTGTATTACTTTCCTACATGGCAGTGTTTTAAAAGGATATCATTAATATTTCATTTTTTTTTTTAAACTGTAGGAAAACTTGTGCTTGTCAGGGTTTGGACCTTAAAAAGAGAGGAGCTTCGTTTTCTTTTGGTTGCTCATGGAGTATGTACTTTAATGGTTGCAAATTTGCTCGAAGCAGAGAAGCCAGGAAGTTTAAACTCAGAGATACATCATTGGTATTTATTCTATTTACTTATATATTTGTTTATAAAAAATAAACATTTCTAATCTTTTAGTACAGATAAAAATAAGATTGGCTGAAAACGTATTTATAAAATAAATTTTAAAATTTGTTTTGGTCTTATACCTTAATATGAAATTTTCATTCTACATCTGCATTAGAATTTTAGAATTTTATTTTACTATTATTTTCATGTATATATTTAATGTAAATATAATTTAATTTTGATATGATAATTTTAACTGCATATTTTATTTAATACTTTCAATAAAAGGAGCAAATACCAGTAGACATTTTCTGTACATTATTGTTTTGTCAGAAATATGCATTAACAAACGATTTAGGGGAGATAAGTGAAAATATTAAATATTTCTAGCTAGACTTTGCCATTATAATTTTTCAACAGTCATAATTCATTTTCTTAAATTATGTAATATTATCTATACACTAAAAATGATTGCTTAGTTGTACTCTACAATTTATGTAAATCCATCTAAAAGCTACAAATTACCTTTCTCTAATTTAGAATTATTACATTAAAACTAAATCTTCATAGATATTACTTGGAAGGCTTTTACATTGGTATTATGGGAACTAAACTATGTCATTTATTTTTTGAAAATAACTATTTATTACATGCAGATGTACAAAATTTTTGTGATAACTCTGAATTTATTTATATTTGTTAATTTGACTTTATTTGCTCTCTCCTTTAAGCTGCAATTAAACCTATCACATGTTTCCTTTTTAGGAGGAGGTTATGGAAGATAAATTCCAGAACTTAGCATCTGAAGTGGGCCCTCTTTACCATAAAATTGCTCCTGACTCCTATAAAAATCAAGTAAGTTTAATTTTTAGCTGCAGTTTTAAAAAAAACTAACACTGAAAATATGGTAGCTGTTGTGGACTCACAAAAAGTCAGTCCATGGCACTCATTGACAGTATCCAATTAAAAAACAAACAACTTATGCCTATGCAGACATCAAGTTGATGCCTTTACTATAAAATAAGAAATAAAAAAATGTGGCTTTATTTGACTCTATGAGGCAAACTTTCTTTGCATGCAGGGATAACATTTTACTCTTGTTGCAGCTGGAGTGGTCATCATTTGATTTGGCCAATTTTCTCATTTGTTCATTGAGATTTACATCCATACTTGAATTACAAGAGAAACCCATAAAACTGTTCTGTTTAAAGAAGACACATAACCCTGGCAATGACTCAACAAGCTTCCTGCTTCTGGCAGAGTTATTGTCATTGATTGATTAAAGCTGAATCTTCACATTTCAGCAGATGAAAATTAAATTTTACAAATAAATTTAATATTGTTTGTTTCTTTGTTTTCAATTTTGTGGAAGAAAAAACAATTCCAACATTTAATGGAATAGACCTATTTGTCAAACAAATGAACTGTTTGGCATTACATAAAATTATTTAGATGTATTAGATTTAATGATTTTTATATTGTATCATGTTTTAACTGTTTTAAGTTCACGTGTTTGGTGTATATTTTATAATTCTTCTTACTTAGTAATAGATACTATTGTCATAAGCTCTTACTACTATTAAAAACAGTGTAGAAAGACCTATAATTAACAGTAAAAAAAAAATCTTTATACAAAGTAATATAGAATTACTTTTAATTAAATATTTTGCTTTATATATATATTTTTTAAAAAAAGTTTTTCTCGTAGGTTCATTTTGAAAACGATGGGTTCGAATGCAGATTAGGAAGACAGTCTGATGGCGATAATCCCTGCAGACCATTCTCTGGGGTTACTGCTTGTGTAGACTTTTGTGCCCATGCACATAAAGACCTGCATAACATGAACAATGGCTCTACTGTTGTAAGTATACTTTTTTTTTAGCAGCTAACCAGATATGCACAAATAGTTATTCAGAGTTTCTAGTGACAGCAAGGATTTTTCAGAGGTTCAAAATCCATTTAAATAAATAGAATTTGGTGCTACTGTCAGATGGATGTCTCATTTGACATTTTTGTTTTTTTTTTAATAATAATTATTAATAGACTTGTAGTTTGACATCTAGAACATCAAGAATGTAGTATGTACTTTCTTGATCAATGGAACACAGATAACAGTGATTTTATAAAATTTTTGATCTTATACTACAAAATATCTGTGTTGTATTATAGATTTTAGATATTGTAACTACTTACATATAAAACTTGTTTAAAAGTTGCAGAATGATCATGCTACTTATTAATACACAGGAAAAAAGTATGAGTATTGAAATTGTTTCTAAGCTGCAGAAATTTTGATAAATTTCACTGTATTTTTTAGGTTGTAACATTGACAAAACACCGGGGATTTGAAAAACCAAGAAATGAACAGTTACATGTGTTACCATTATACATTCTTGACATGACTGATGAAAAAAATTGTGCAAAAGGTCAGATAGAAAAAGTACAATCTGGAGCAATAGAAATTTTACACAAGTATCCAATGGAGGCCAGAATCCGTGCACAGCCTTTAACGCCAAAACGTAAAGGCAAATCATCGAAGAAAGAAAGTCCTGTATGTAAAAATGATAGTGCTTCAACCATGGGAAATAGCACAAAAAGTGTTCAGCAAGATGTGCCTGATCCAGATCTAAAGAAAGAAAATTCATCATTCCTGCAATCTCAAAATTCCAGCCAATCACTGCCTGCATGGACTTCAAAAGTACAGACCATGTCTTCTAGTGTCTCAGGATTTTCCCTTGTTGATAAAATGAACAGTTTCAACAATGAAAGAAAAACACTTTTTTCTTCTGATATGACTAAGATGAACAATAATATCAACTCAGGGAAAGATTCACCATCTGTTTCACATTTTTCAAAAATGTATAATGAATTCTGGAATTATTTTTACACTCATGGCACATTCCCTCCAGCTAACTTTTTGGATACATGGCCTCCTCCAAATACAGGTTTAGGTTACAACTCCAGTAAGACTCCTGTGATGCAGCCCTATAAGAAATTGAATTGCTTGCAGACCTCAGGTGTACAAAAATCTAAAGTGCAAAAAACATGCTCAGGGAAGGCTGAAGATGATCAGACTCCACAGAGAAAAGCCAATATTTCTGTTAACAAGAAAGCCAGAATCTATGATGAAACAAAAATGTCCCTTTCCCTTTCAGACTTACCAGCCAAATTCAGAAGCCATGAAGAACCTTTGGATTTATCTCAAAGAGGTTTTGATAATTTGCTAACACAAAAACAAACATTGGAGTCTAGAGTAAGACCAGCCTCAGCTTGTAACTTTCAGAATGAGGCAGTTTCTGAAGTGAAAAGACCATTCACTGTTGCAAGCCTTACTGCTGATGATTTTGAGTCACCTCTTCATCTTTTGTCAGAAGCAGTCATGCTGCGCAGCAATGAAAACAGTGCAGTTTCAGAAAAATCAAGCTCAGATGATTTATCATCTGTTAAAAGCAAGACATTTAATTTTCAAAACTTTCAAAATTTTCCTCATGGCTTTTTACTACCTAATTCTTCACTGCCGATAGACTTAACCCAGCAACCACATTCCAACTTTTCTAATCCAATTTGTAGCTTTGAGGGTAAAAATATTTTTGATAATGTTTGTAAAAAATCTTGCCAGAACAACAGCACTGCCTTTTCCCTACCAGTTTCAAAGAATGGTAAGTATCAAACCAACAGTGACATCCCTATTTCAGTGGATTCAGAATCCAGGGTTGACTGTCCAGATGGCTGTATGAGAGATCCTCACTTGGTTAGTTGTGAAATGGAATACAATGAAGAGAGTTTTGCTGACTCAGAAATTGGAGGTGTTGCTATTGCACTCTCTCATGGTTCGGTTTTGTTTGAAGTTGCAAAACGTGAACTCCATGCAACAACTGCAGTGTTTGATCCTAACCGCTATTCACCAACTAGAATTAGTCTTGTTTTTTATCAACACAAGAACATGAACCTTCGACACCATGGTTGGTATGAGAATGAAGAAAAACTTGAGATGCTGAGACAAAAACGATTACAAAAGATGCAAGCAGAAACAGCTGATCAAAACCTTAGTTTCATCTCTGAGAATGACACAAAGGCCAGCGGGAAAAAACGTCGTAAAAAGGATCCTGAAATGGAAATACCTACTCCCTTGGGACAATACAAGTACATGTGGGAAGCACCTGCTCGTCATGCTACTACGCTCACTACAGATTCAGTTATTACTCAGTGGATAGATCCTCAGCCTACTGTCACTGGCCCATACCAGAGATGGATTTAATGTTTTCATTCCAGCTCAGCTATAATTATATTTTTAGGTTTTTTATGGTGTGCTAACCCAGAATTTTTTTGAATTAACACGGCCCAGCAGGTATTCTGGATTTTATAAAGAAAAATTTTTAAAGTTTTTTTTTTTGTCTAACAGGCACTTGTTGTCAAGTATGTCTTAAAGAATGCCTGGTTGCTACCATTATAAATTATCCAGAAAGCACAATTCACAAACATCTAATAATTTATAATTACTAGCTTCTTTCGTTACTTTGATTTCTTGTTTTTTTTTGTTTTGACATTTAAAATTTTTAGACTTTTTTGTTTTAAAAATATTTGCTGAATGATTTTTTGTTGTTGACTTTGAAATTTTCAAGAGAAATTTTATTTAATTTATTTTAAACCTTTTTTTTTCCCAGAACTTTCTGTAGTTAAACTGTTCTGTTATATTCCATTATCTATGATTCTACAGTGTTTAGGTAGTTGATATATTTTAGATTTTTCAGTGAAATGACCCCATGGATATCTTGTATGTATAACATCTCTTAACTATATAGGGAAACATTGTTAATGATCATTTTTGAAGTTAAATCTAGAGTATCTACATTTGCTTTTCATTCAAACTAACTTCAGTGTGCCATAAACAGAAAATAACAGTATATATGCTTTTTTTATTTGATGTCTGTGATTTGTACTCGTAGGGTAATTAAATTTGCTTATTCAAGCAATTTTATATAGTAAATTAATCGTATGTTGCTTGATAACAAATGTCTGGTTGTTTTTGTTTTGTTATTTAAACAAGCATATGTATGCCATAAGGTCAAGGTGTTGACAATTAGGATTTGTAACAATGTACATAATTCTCTAATCTTTTGTTTTTACTAAAATGCATTTGGGAAAAATTATAGAACTAGTATTTTTTATTATAAACTGGACTAAAATCAAGCAGTTCTGTGCTAAATAATCAAAACAGAACTATATTTATTTTTTAATATAAAAATTGGAATAAATGTATGGGTTTTAACACTAATTTATTTGATTGAATATATAAATACATATTCCAATTTTATAACCATTTGTAAGTTATACATTGAGCTTTTTATGCCAATTAGGGTTTTCTCACTATATACCATCATTTTTTTAAAACTAATAACTTTGAATTCCTTTCTTATTCATGCACAAATTTTTATATAAGATAAAATCAGTATTTTCATTGCTAACATGCAGTTTAAAAGAATGTTTTACATCCTGATAAATAGCATCTATGATCTCAGTAGATTTGAATTTCTAGAATGAATTTTTTACTTAAAACTATAATAGATTTGTACCTTTTTTCAGGAGCAGTTAATATTGTTGTTAGGTAAACATTAAAACTTCTCAAGGAGATGAATTGATTTCAAAAGATAATTTCAGTGAAATAGATATGTATGTGGAAAAACTTAGATTTTTTCTTTATTGCTGTTTTTATACTACAAATGTTTTTTGTTGTTGTTGTTTATTTTTCATAAGTTTTTTTTCCCTACAAATTGATAATTACTGTACAGGAACATTACATATACAGGAAGTTGTATTCTTTTTCAAGCATCTGTAGTAATATTATAAAATAATCAGTCTAATTTACAATTTATGTTCATTTCTGATTTATTAGATAAAAATAAATAAATTTGATATAAATAAAATCTCAAGCAGCAATACATAAAATGAGAGCATTTTCCAGTTTTAAAAAATTATAACAGATTAATAATAGTATAATCTTTTTACTGCAACTCTTCTAAATTTTGTTTATTACAGAATGAAAGTCCCTGTCTAATATTTAAAGATTTATTTACACACATATACACACACATGCATGCATGCACATATACAGCTCATAAGATCTGTTGAAGTAATTAATAAAAATCAGTTTAAACATTACATTTTAAATTATCTTTTGTTTATTAACTGAGCATTTGCTGATTTTTGATTTCAAAATAATAATGAATTTTCCCACCTTGACCTTATTTTGTACTACACCTGTAGCTGAGGTACCAAATCAGAAAGATTATGATTTATACTGAAATTAAGAAAGCAAGATTAGCCATATGATGGTATATCTTAATAAAAAGAAAGAATTATGGCATTCCTTTTTTTTTAAACAGAAAGTTTGTTGCATCCTTTGATTGATTGATTGATTGATTTTATCATTATTAGTTTCTTTTAGAAAGTTCTCCAGTACAACTAATGAAATATTTATGAATATATTTATTCTCTTAGATATAACCTCTGTATTTAACTGTTGTTTATTATTAATAGACTTTTATTATTGCTATTTAGGCTCACTTGTTGTTCTCTGTTTTCTTAACCTAATGTACAGTGTGGATTAGCTTATTTTGCTTGATTTTTTAAAATGAGTAATTAACTCAAGAAAATCCATATTTTTATATATTTTATACATACAAAAATGTCTTACATTCTCTTACCCAATTCTCATACATATATCTTATTTAATTTATTTTCCTATTTATAGTTGTTTTCTACACTTCATAAATGTATTATGTTCATGCCAAGGCAATGATTAGAGAATCAAATTACATCAGATTTTTCTATTCAGTAAAATTGTGCAGCAAAAAAAAATCACATCTTAAAATAAAAACAACATTATTCTAGTATTGACATAAAATAAACTTGGAGTCAGTACTTGTTTTTTGCATAAAAACTGGTGAGAGTCAGTTAGGGTCCATAATCTGTTTTTTTAAAAAAAACCTGCCTTGGGTAAATGCCTATTATAAATGTATGACTGTGTAGGTAGGAAAGGAACCAGGACCAGTTCTATAAATTTAAATTATCAGTATAATTTATCTTACCTATCCTAAGCAGCCTGTGAACCAAATAAGCTGATAAACATTTATCCACTCTCATACAGTTTAATAACATCAAGAAAGAGAAACAACAAAGGAATTTCTTTGTTTATATCATTGAACATTTTTTAAAAGTTTAGTCAAATAACTTATTAAAAGATAAATAGTGGTATATGTAAATAAAAAGATTAATATATTAATGGTTGTAATTAATGTTCACTTATTAAGTATTGTCTTATTAGTTCACCATCTGAAAAAATTGGGTAATGTATAGAATCCTATATTACTGCCCATTTCTTTTTTTAAATAATTGCCTGATTTTCCATTTTTATCAAGTGGCTGACCATTGATTTGTACATTTAGTGTAGTTGTATTTTCAAGATAAAAGGTTAGACAGAGCATATGATTTGATAATGAAATTGTAAAATAATGAGTATATTGGGAAGTATACAGATAGATTGTTATGTCATTTTATAAACATGAGAAAAAGTATGTGTATCAACCTATAAAATTTCTAAACTTTACAAAATCATGATATGGAGAGTTAAAAAATAATAGAAAATATATACAAATTGCAAGCCAACATCCACATTGTTTGGCTTGTGGAGCTATATAGAGAGAGACTTTAAGAAAATTAAATACTACTATGTAGGTAAAATATTGACAACATTAGAAAAGGTAATCCCAAAAGCTGTGTATTATACTCCAGACAACATAAGAAGGGAATAATGCTGTTCATGAAAATTCATCGCACTACACACATGCAAAAAAAATTATGCATGGGTAATTTGCTATGTTTACAACCCAATGATAAACTAGTAATAGTTAATGATTATCACAAATTCATAATTTTGTTGTACTATAACCATTTTGGATCCCAGATATAGCATCTATAATACTGTTTTGGCTAAGTTTGCCTTCTTTCTGATACTAAGCTGTGGAAGATTAAAAAGAAAAAAAAAGAAAAAAGAAAAAGTTTCAAAACTAGAATGATCCTTTTTAAAATCACTTAAACAGTATGGTCAAAACAAGTGTGAAGTAGGAAACTGTTACATTACATTGCTTCCAAGATTTCAAGAAACTTTCCAATGCAAATAACTGGAGCTCAGGACTAGAAGTACATAAGACATAACTGATATTGATTATTATAAATAAGATAATTTTCCTCATGATTGCTGACGTATTTTATTTAAAGAGTTATATTGTTAATCTTTTCATTTCTTTTGTGGGTTGTATAGATAATATGAGAAATTCATCAATTAAGCAACTTTGTCATTGTTGACAACTTTTTTTTTACTAAATTGTATGTGGCATCTGTATTTTTAAAAATGATTTCTATTATTCAATTTGCTTTTCAAAACAACTTATATTATTGACAAGATATCTAAGCAGGGAGTGCTAGAAAAATCACATGAATGGTAGTCTATTTTCTTTGGATGTTGCTTTTGAAAATCAAAGTCAGTTGACTAATACAGTTTTTGCCAAAAAATATATAATTTCAGCAATTTAACTCATTCAAATATTCTTGTTTTTTAGATTTTTGTTTGTATTAATCATGTCTGCAATGAAAGATTGTGTTGTACAACTTTGTTTTACTTTTAACTGTTTGCTTTGTTTCAATTTTAAGACTGAAAATTATTGCTCACTTTTTTCTTAAAACTACACAATTTGTTTTGCCTGTTTAGTTGTTTATGAGTACTTTGTTTTAAACATTTTACTTGTTTCATAAATCCTTGCTTTTAATTTCAGTGACATATTTGCATATTTAGCTTTGAATGAATTTTAGCAACTTTAATAAATTCTTAAGTTACATTTCTTATGTACATATAGTCACAGCTTTAAATCAGTAAGAATTTTACTAATTGTAATAAAGCATTTTATGATACATGAAGGCTGTAGCAATATTTGTAGAAGTATTTTTTGTATTGTTGGTTTAAAGTTTTGAAAAGAAAGAAAGAAATACTTTCTATTTTCAGATACCAAAATCTGCAGATTAGGACATTATAGTCAACCAGTATAATACATTACTATTACTACTACAGCTGCATCCTTATATTATACTAAAGAATAATGGCAGCAAGGATAATGAGTGATAATGCTTAATAAAAGTGCCATCTTTGTCTTGTTTTCTTGTACATCATTTATTCTTATTTTTTAAAAACTTTTAACCAACAATACAAAAATGTTTCTCCAAATATTGTTCCCATGACATGTATTATATTACAAAATTGTTAATAATTATTAAAGCTTAAGTGGATTACTTACTGATTTAAGGATACGACTGACTACATAGAAAAAGTAACCTGTTGACTTTACTTGGGAAATTGTTTTTGATTTTATCATATTCATATAATTTTTTTTTGTTGCAAAATTGTTCACTTCTTCCATCATAGCACAAGATAAAATTCACCAGTATTATTGCCCAACCTTTAGTAAACACTTATTTTGTCTTTTCTAATTTACTTAAATGTGACCAGTTTTTATTTATATGTTCCTGACTCCTATCTTTCATTTATGCACCTACCCATGTAGTTAATGACTGTTTAACCAATTCAGAGCATTCACTTAAAATTTTGGACTACACTTAACCAATGGATACATTTCATAAATTCTTAATTATATTTTTTAATTTAAGTTGAAGATTATTTTTTTCCAGATTTGCTAACTTGTCAAATTTTTACTTTAATATTCTAAAGTTAGTTGGGTTTTTTTTTTTGAATTTCCATAAAAGTCAAATAATCAGCTTTAATCTAAGTGAATATTATACAATTCTCATAATTGTTTATAATTTTCTAAGATTTAATAAACTCTCTTGAATTAGTGAATTTAGTTGAATCTCTTTTTTATTTTTAGGAGTGATTTCACATTTCTTTAGCTAAATAAACCTACACTTTACATAATCTTGTTAATTAATGTTTCTTTACAGTTAGTTAGGTTATATTACTGTAATATGAATATTCAGTTCTGTCTCATATGCAAAAGCTAACAAAGTTACTTTATCTACTTGGTATATTAGTAAAATCTGCTTTTCCAGAAATAAAAATTCTTTTGTGTATCTAGAATAAGAATCAAATCTAAATTTTGCATTTTATTTTAAATTTAATTAGAAAATATATATATATATATATATATATATATTTTTTTTTCCATTACAGTAAATGTTGGCTTTGATATTTGAAGCATGATTTGTGCAGTTTATCACAAACAACAACAAACAAAATTATTTGATCTCACATAAATAGAAAAACAAATTAATTAGTGCCCTATGAAAATCTTGGATTACAAGAAATGTGCTTGCTATTGCTTTTGTTAATTATTGTTCTGAAGCAGTTGTTGATTTTGATGTAAAATTACAAATTATTTCAAACCATCTGACAAACAAAGCACTTTGTGGATTTATGTTCCACCATGTTATTTTTTGGCATATGTTCTTTAATTATCATGTTGCCATTTGACTGTTTTGGGGACTGGTTTTGTCATTTTTAGAGCACGATGCCTTCTACTGCTGCAGTGAGATTTACATGTATCACTTTCATCTTTTTATATCATTTTCTTTTTTTACATATTTTAATACAAATAAAATGAAATAAAATTTTTTAAAAATTTAAAGTTAAAACGTTTTTGTAAACTGGTATTTTAAATTTGTATTTTTTTTAAACCAGTTACAAAATATGCCAGAACATTTTTTTAAAATATATATACTAATTTATAAGCATTAATATATTGGTTGATTAAAAAAAATTTTTTGTTTAGATATTGTCTGAAGATGTATATAAAATCTTTTGACCACGAATAACTGTTCATAAGGTGGTTTAAACAAGAATGTGTGTGCATATTATTAAGTCTCTAATGATCTCACTGTATAATTGGTGCAGGACTGCTATACAGAGACATATGTACCCACCATTGATGGTGGACTGTCATAATCTACATGAAATATTGAATAAATTCATTGCGATTGTGATCTCCTTCCAGTTCTTACTATTGTAATGTGTGTATGTAGGTTGTTATGGACCTGGATGTTCTTCCATTGTTCAGGTGGATAACGTTGTAGCGTGTCCAGACATAGATTCTCATTAAAGAAAGGGAAATAATATACAGTTAGGTGGGGGGGGGTGTGCAAACACGTTTTGCGAGGGTCATTGATTTTGTAAGACGTAGATGATAGAAAGGTAATATGGACTCACTGACTGGCTTGTGTAATTTATATTGAGTCATTAACTGTCTTAGTTTGTTGAAGTAATAAATATTTATTGAGAAATATGCATTTTATTTTTATTGAAATTGGCACATTTTTCAAAATAATGAAATCATAAGTAATCAGAAAAATAGTATTTTTACTGGTTACTATGAATATGAATTGTTTTGGAAAAAAGTACTTTATTATGGCTCAGTGAATTCCTAACCTAATGATTTAATTTGTCTCCCTTGGATCGAACTCTAATACGACATTGAAGTATTTGAGTATCACTTTAGTTGTTTCCCCTTAGACATTGTTTTTCAATTTTAATCTAGATATAAAACTGATAACATTTTAAATATTTAGTCACATAATAGTTAAAAGCTGAAATCAGCCTAGGAAATTGATTATCTGATCATACTTGGAATCACACATAAAAATACAAGTGAAGGCTGAAAAGTTCATAGGCTGACAATGATGCAAAAGTCATATTTGATCAAATGTGGTTTATTTTTCAAAATAGTCTTCCCTGCGGTCCACACACTTCTTCCGTCGGTGTTGCAGCGCTTGGATTCCCGTGGTATAGAAGCTCTCATCCTGATCCTCAAAAAAGTACTCAACAGCAGATATGACCTCATCATCGGTCCGATACTGCTTCCCAGCCAAATGTTTTTTCATGTTGGGGAACAGAAAATAGTAAGATGGTGCCAAATCAGGAGAATATGGAGGGTGATCAACCAGTTCAAAACCACAGTCATGCACAGCAGCCATTGCAACCACAGACTTGTGTGCAGGAGCATTGTCCTGGTGAAACGAGACTCCTTTCGTCAGTTTTCCAGGCCGTTTTGACTTGATTGCTTTTCGCAGCTGCCTCAATAGGTTGGCATAGTATTCTCTATTGATAGTTTGGCCTTTCTGAAGATAGTCAATGAACACAATGCCCTTTACATCCCAGAAGACAGAGGCCATCACCTTTCCTGCCGATGACACCACCTTGGCCTTCTTTGGAGGGGGGAAGATGGGTGTTTCCACTGCATGGACTGCCGTTTGGTCTCTGGCTCGAAGTGGTGGACCCAACATTCATCTTAGGTGAGGAAACGTTCAAGAAAACCGGTTGGATCTGTTTCAAAATGTGCCAAGTTTGCCTGCGACATGACCAGCCTGGTGTGCTTTTGATCAGGCGTCATAAGCTGTGGCACCCACCGAGCAGATACCTTCGACATGCCAAGTTCGTTGTGTAAAATGTTCTCGACTCATTCATGGGAGATGCCTACAGCATTAGCTATCTGATTAACAGTTAAACGTCTGTCATCCATCACCATGTGGTGAACATGGTCGATGTTTTCTTGGGTGGTAGCCGTGGCAGGACGTCTGGACTTTGGGTCATCTTCAAGGCTCTCCCTACCCCTCTTGAATTCAGCTGCCCACTTTTGCACAGTTGATAAAGCCAGAGCATCATCCCCTAATGTAGCAACCATGTCGGCATGAATGTCCTTGGGGGCTAACCCCTTTTTCTGCAGATATTTGATGACACCACAGTGCCAAATTTTATCCATATTCTCGAAATGTCTCCAGTACAACTTTTCACAGTCCTGAATTCTTATAAATTGTAATCAGGAAATAATAACTGTAGAAGCTTGTAAATAATTTGCTTTTGGAGAATCTTCAGATTTCTACAATGGCATTTGATTGATAGCACTAATCACCAGATATATGTTGCATTTGTATAAATTTAGAAAGTTAACTTTGTATGTTGCTATTTTTAAATGATTGAAAAATAAAATAAATATTTTAGAAACTTGTTCAGTGATAATAATTTGTAGGAAGCATTATATAATTCTTCAGACATAAAACCTATTGTAGCCACTTATAAATTTGTAATCAAAAGAAATTAAGAAATTGGAATGGGTGGCATAGTAATACAGACTACTGGATTGTCAAGGTTGATGGTCTATATTTCTGATAGGGAATGGCTTAGTTTGGCATGGTTTTTCCTGGACAGTCCAGTCCCCTCCCATATCTAGAAATGAAGAACTCTATTAGGTACTTTCATTAGGTCAGCCAAAGCTGACCTTGATTCTGGTGTCATGCAAATCCCTTACCTGTCCAGTTAGTGTTCTGGAGGGAATAAAACTAACAAAAAATGTAGATTGACAAAGGCAAAATAATCTTGAAATTATAAATTCAAATTTCAGAAGAAAGTACTACTGTTCAGTTTGGTTAAGAATGAGATATTATGCAAAGAGGATGACAAACTATTGGGTATTCAATTTTTTAAAAAAACTTTTAAAACAGATACATTTTAGATATGGAAAAGGCTCTGCACAACACTAGAAAAATATGGCTGTTCAAAGAGAAAAGCACACTATAAACAAAGACTAAAGATAAAATATTTTCATGATACAGGTTTTTATTATTAAAAAGTTAGCCACCATCTCTCTAGAAACCCCAAAATTTTAGGTGTTTGGATGCGACGGTAACAAAGTATCTCAAATATTTGAGTCGGTAGTTCTTTTATATTTTTTGACACACACATTCACCTACCTTGGAGAAAATGTGTGCTTGTGAAACTAATATTTACATTTTTCTGCTTTATGACATTTCAAGAAGGTTCATGTACTTTGTGTAGAAGTGATAGTGAATAGTTTTACCAGTCTAAATTTATTTACCTATTTGAAAGGCTATCATGTGTAAAGAATAAGTCATACTCAATTTAATTACTGAATGTATTAAAACAAGATGAAGAAAAATTTTCAGAATGACTGAAATGATGTTTGAACCACTTAAGTTGTGTATTAAAGATTTATGGGTTCAGAACTTATCTAAAGGTACACAATAATGTAATAGCAACCATCAATGCGGCTTACCACCAAAAATACATTGGTCCACAAATGAATCACAAAATCTACATTCAAAAACTGTGGAAAACTATTTTAAAAAGGCATCTAGCATAAGTAAATATTGAGATTTAAAGAGAATACTTTAAAAAATAATTAAATAAATTATCACATTCTTTATCTTAAATAGAACATAATGGTTGTTGCTCTATGACAGTGAACAAATGATTTTACTCAGAAGTTTTGATCAGCTTGATATTCCAATAAGAATCATGTCTTTCTATGCAGAAGTTAATAAATGAGAGTTCCAAAAGTACACACCTACTAAGTATGACAAACTTTAATTATCTTAACTTGTTTTTTTTTCCTGGTCATAAGCCCAGTCCGCTCAAATTTTGTTACTTTTTTCATTTTTATACATAATGAATGGGATCACATTTGAGAGTGTTTGTTTTTCAGACTTGGGTAATTTGTTACCACATAAATTACTGACTGCTAGACTCACTCACTGTAAGAGATTGAGCTGCTGCAAAATACAACCAAAATAAGCAAAAATAAAGCAAACTTTGTCATTCAAATTTACCAGAGAAAAGAATTTTTTGAAGAGTTGGCTGTAAATATTAACACTTTAAAATAAAAACAAAGTAAGTAAGATGAGTTTTTTTAAAAAGTATCAGATTCATGCTTTAATGCTTAGCATGAATTTAATGAAGCTGGTGAATTTAAAATTTAAATATAATAATACATTCTTTCTGTATATATGTACAATATTTCTGTTTATGTCCCTGTATAGAAAGTGCTTATATTTTCATGTTACATAAGTGGGGGGGAGGGGCATTATCAAGGCAGGTTGCTAATGTTTGTTAAAGCCTTAAATATACCATTTCTCTATTAAGATAGTTCACTACTGTTTAAAATGAATTACAAATTATTCCAATAATAATAATAATAATAATAATAATAATTCAACGCTTTAATTGAATTCTCTTCTTTCCCCTGATGTTATACTACAGTAGATGTGTATACACCTTGAACTGCAGGTTTACCTTCATGGGAACAAATGCGATTACTTTAAATTTAAAAAAAAAAATTAAAAAAAAAAAAAAAGGTTATTCTCAGGTTGTTCGGCGGCGTCAGTTAGATATTCTCTCGCCAATAATTTCTTATCTGAATCTTGTTTTTTTTTTTTTGTTGTCGTTCTATTCAGATATCGATGTACTCTCACCTATTTGGTGAGTGTGCAGCGAAACCCAATGGTGGGTAGAGCCGCTTACGGAGACGAACAAACTTTGCTTTGTGAACTTATTGATCATTTCGTTATTTTATTTTTTTTTTTTTAATTTCGTCATTTCGCAGATAGTTTAACTGTCCGTAGCTTCTTCCTTACTGGCGGTCAAATTCCTACTTTTATTATCATTAAGTATTTAGAAATAGCGTTTGGAGGGGGGGGGAGGGGGGCTGTCACGTGCCGAGGCCGCCTAGTGGCCACAGAGCGTATAAAAACAAGGGGATTGTACCACGTGAAGTGGCTATTTAAGAAACCGGAAAAAAAAAAACAAAAACAGAAGGGGGTATTTAAGGAAAGAAAGAAGAAGTTCTCGGCGGTGAGTGTCGGTCGTCCGGTCGGATTGGGAAGTGGACCCGAGCTGACCGTGAGGGGCCGTGGTGACAGAACAACGTTTTCGCACCGTTTCGTCTGTTGTTCTCTGTTTCCTCCCCCTGTTAATAATAATAATATAATAATAATAATAATAATAATAATGATAATATAACCTGCAGTTGCCAGCGCCTAAACTAAATGGCTTCTCCTCTTTCTCCCGGTGAGTACTGCTTGGAAATGTTGGTCTCTGTTTCTCTCTTCCTTTTTAAGGTGTCGGTTACAGTCGTCATCGTTCGGGGTGGGAGAGGAAGGCGACAGTGAGTTCGTTCTGACTGAAGCTGCTGGCTAATCTGCTCAGCAGTTTGTCGGGTCAGACTGGGGGGACCTTACCTCGAATAACCTGTCCCCATCCTCTGGGGGACCTTACGCGAATGACCTGTCCCTTCCTGATCTCTCGGGATCACACTGGGGGGACCTTACGCGAATGACCTGTCCCCTTCCTGGTCTCTCGGGATCAGACTGGGGGAACCTTACCTCGAATAACCTGTCCCCATCCTCTGGGGGACCTTACGCGAATGACCTGTCCCCTTCCTGGTCTCTCGGGATCAGACTAGGGGAACCTTACGCGAATAACCTGTCCCCTTCCTGATCTCTTGTCGTGGTAATTTATTAGTTTGTATATTTTATCTGCGACATACGACTGTCGTCGTCGTCGTCGTCATGTGCTGTCTCAGAGTCGAAGGTCGACAGCCGCCTATTATTACTGTGGGCTTCTCTCCCAGAAAGATTCCTTCCACCCAACCCAGGAACGAACTTACCAAAGGTCCCCACCGGATAGAACTCTCTATTTTTAGAACACAACATCTGTAGTAGTGTGAAGCTCCTTTATATATATATAATCACATAACCATACCCCCCTTTTTTAAATTAAAAAAAGCTGAATGAAGTAGCCTAAGGAAGCTGACAGTAAGAATGGCTACTTTACCGAAGATTAGTTTCACAAGTCTACAATTTATATCTAGTTCACCTGCATCGTATGTATCTTGACCACATCGTCTTGTGAAAACCCACCAGAAGATTTCCGAGGAGTTCCCCCATTTTTGTTTTAAAAAGTTACATAAAAATCGTGTTTTATGTAAATTTATAATATTTAATTTCTGTGGTTTTTAAAACTATTATTTTTTTAAAAATTTTTAATCCATTTTTAACCTCAGACTGACTCCTTTTTCTCTCTATGGTTTGTCTACCTCTAACATCTTAGCTAACAAATTCTCACTATAATACAAGTTGCAACCAAAATTATTTTGCATAGCAAAGTAGGAATGAATATTTATTATTTTTTTTAAAAAATCCTATCCCAGTGGAATGAAATCTTAGAATTTCTTCTGTTGGCTGGTTACCTGGCAACAAGTTAGCGAATAATCGGATTAGCCTAATTTTATATTTTATGAAGAGATTTTATCTAATGTAAGCCCAAATCTTGTAATAATTTCTCCAAGAGAAAGAAGGGAGGAGGAAACAAAGCCAACAGAAACAAAACTCATTTTTCAGTTTAAACATTTCTATGAACAAAAAGTAAGAAAAAATATTTAAGTAAAAATTGTTGCTTGTTTGATAGTGTTAACATGTCTTTTTCTATCACCATTTCTTCTTTTAACACAAATGATGATGATGATAAATTGTTTGCAAAAACTGATAATGGAGATGTAGTTAACAGAATATTTGAAGAGTAGCAGTTTGGGTTGTTGTAGCTGAACGAAACTTGTAAATGTTGAGATGTAATATTGGATGTGGGAGGGAAACAAACGGAAGTGTGTACTAATTGCTTTTGAGGAAAACGTTTTACTAGCCACATTTGAACTAATTTTAGATACAAGTAGATACGTGAAACCTGCTTTTGCTTTTTAATATAAGGCACAAATTTGTGTGTGTGTGTGATATCAAAGGTGATCAGTAGTCATTCGAAATACATTTTGTTTCTTTGACATTGTTTTTAAAGTGTCTCTTTGAAAAATAAAGAATTTTGTGGTTTCAAGAAGACTTTGAAGTTGCTGATGCAATTTTTGTTGATACTATATAGTTTTTTCATCAATGTGGAATCTCTAGACAAGTTTTCAAAGCACTAGATTTGATTATACTAAACACATTAAGAGAATAGTGACTTTTACATGTCCTTAGGTGGAATTTATATTGAATGTTGTAAGATTTTGATAACTAAAATGTTTTGAAGTTTTCAGTCTCTTTGTTTCCAGAAACTTTACATGGATGAAAATTTAGGCATACCTTTCTCAGGGGAACTCTTTTCATATTACTTCTGGTTTTAACTTGGATAAACACTAATGGGTTTTCATTTAATCAAGTTCTGATTGAAAATAGTTTGGTAATACATTCCAAAACTAGCTATTTATGATGATGATGATCTTTGAGAAATCCAAGTATTTCATTAAATGATCAGAGAGACAAAACAAAAATTCACGTGTTTATTAACTGTGTATGGAAATATTTTCAGACTATTGAGTAAGATATATAAGTCAGTGATATAAAACAAGATGTTAGCTTAGTTCAAGTGTATATGTTTGCTGTTTCAGTGTCGTAGGAAACTCTTCTGTATATTATTTTGGAGATTCACAATATTGCTGAACCCCTCAGGTGACTTGAAAAAAGACTATCTTCAGAGATTCCTTAAAACCTCTTATTTTCTAGACTGTAGTTAACTCTAATCTAAAAACTGTTTTTATTGACATTTTAAGTAACGGGGTGATATCCATCGCGAGAAACTTCATTATTTACTAATGTAACATGAGATTGTTAATGGATGGAATAAATTTCTTTTTTGTTTTTTTATACCAGTGCCAGTATTTCACCCAAGAAATCCTTTTAGTTCTAGATAGTTGATGTATTTTTGGTTTCTACGGGGGAATATCAGAATCTTTAGCTATACTGGTATTGCGACATTATGATAAAGCATTAAGACAGCCAGACTTTCTGGTTGTCACTTATATCTTATGCCAATTTGTAAAAAAAATTTAAGATGCTGTCAACACAAATTTGTTCTGTAAGTAGTTTAGCTTGCTTTTTTAAATTTATTGACTCTTTTTGATCCCCCCCTAAAATGAAACACCTCTCTTGTATTTACACGACGTTAGGACTAGGTTTGTTCGACTGAAAGCAGTCTGGACCTCGTTTATGGTGATGCTGAATTTCGGCCAAGTTTCATTTGAACGCCCCTAGTATCTTTGTCGTAGATTAGGAGTGTGGTGAAAGGAATACTCTTTAGCATTTTTCATTTTTTTTTTGTGGAATTACATAGGCCTATTTATGTACTTAACGAAGAGTAGAATTTTTTTTTTTGAAGTCTGATATTTTGTAGTTTGCTTAGTTTAGGAAGCAGCAACAGAAAAATCACCCATAACGGATAACCTAAGCTTCTGATATTGTGGTTAATTCAGGACAGTATTGTGGAAGATTTCTATAAAAAATACCAACAATTGGAAATAGTATATTCAGACAATATATTAATTATTTGTAGTATGCTATTAGTTAACTTGAATCCCAGAAATAAACCCATAATTATGTTGAAATACAGGTATGTAATCTGTCACTAAGCACCAATATGGATAGAATTAATTAGTCTGTAAACATTCCTGATTTGTTGGAGATGATATGCTTTAGCATCCTTTGATGTTTGTTTTTTACATATAAGAAGTTTGTTAAATGTACCGCATTGCCATGAATTAGGTAACATCATTTTTAAAATTGTATTCTAGAGCATATCAATTTTTTTTTTACTTTTACTGTCAACTGGGAAATACGCTAACTTAAATTATGTCCTTGTAATGTTGACTTAATATTAATTTCTCTTTAATCACAATTAGCAACAACCGAAGGGCAACTTAGTGAGTATCTAACGCTTAAAGTGGATTTTATTTCTTATGGGTACTCTCAGCATCTGAAATTACTAATTTATTCCTGATTAATAATGTCAAAGTTGGCAACTCTAAAAAAATTGTTGAATGTAAAAAAAAAGAAAACAAAGTGAGGACTATCATGGAGTAGATCTGAAATCAAACTCTTCTTGATAAGACTTGGCATGCACATGGCTTACATCTGCAGATTTCTTTAAATAGCTTTATACGCTTTCTGCTTGTGAGAAGTTTTAGTAATTTACTTATTTAGACTACTGTTGGGTACATTTGACTGCTCCCTCCATCGGTGAAATAGCTCAAAATTGAGATTTGTGGAACCCTCAACTGGATATTTTTTTCAAACACGACTTCACTGAGGCATGTTAAGCTTGATTTCAAGCCTCATAATCAGAACGATAAGTGTGTCAAACTCTTGAATGAGAGCATCCTCATCTGTGTGATGAATTCTGTCAGAAAACACACGCACACAATTGAATTTATGATTAGAAAACCTTAATGGTTCTTGTTTTAATGTAAGCAAGATGTGAATGGGGTTAGTTTTAAATCTCTAACCATGTTTATGGTCCATGCTTTGTTACCTGCAGTCTTCAAATTGCCAAATTATTCTAGGTGAATACTGTTGAATATTAAAAAAAAAGTTGCCAATCTTAGATTTATTGATGACTGACTTTGCTTTCACTGTGAAATTTTATTTGGTACACTGGGTTAAGTTCTTTACAATACACCAAGAAGCACGCTTATGCTTCATAAGTTTTGTTTTAAGGACTGCTTTTTAAATCACTAGGCTTGGTAATCCAAACTTACCTTACTGCAAATTTCTCCTGGAATAGTCAAGCCACTGTCGACTGATAATTGACATGCTGATAACTTGTGTACACTGTATAGCTGATTAACTTTCATTAGCTGCAGCTGTTCAGCCACACATTGTAAGAGACGTCTTTGCTAAATTTCTTTTCACTTTGAATGCTAATTCATTGTGCATTTTTAAATTTACTTTCTTCAGGATATTTTTTAATATTGGAATTTTGGTACTAGAATTCCTTTTAAATGTATGAATTCCTTGCTGTTAACAGCTAAAAGCAAGAGAATATTCCTTACGTCATTGCTTTTAAAATTGCCACTGAAATTTGTTGTTTCAGAGAAGCTGTTGATTTGTAAATGGAATTATGCTGGTTGTTTTTGGGAGGGTTAAACCCATAATTCATTGCTGTGGTCATCTTTTTTCTTCTGTGGATTGTAAAACTTGTTGTTTGATCTCAGACCAGGCACACCTTTTAGCAGCAACTTTCTTATTGTGGTGGAAATTTTTTTTTTGTTGTCTAAAATGCTAATGAAGGATTAATCTGCATAACTCTGCTTGTGTACATATGTACATATATTAGTAAGTTTGTACAGTATTTCAAACCAAAGATAGAAAATAAATTTTCTGAGAACTTTAAATTGATTATCAGTACATTTTTGGTGTCACACCAATGGCTTGTCTCTTTTGAATGACATTGTAGAGGTTACAGGGTTGAGCACTGCATAGTTTGGCCATGTGAGTTATGGCACTCCTTTACTCATGTACTTCCTGTTTAGCTTACAGGAATCAGGGAATTTAGTTTGGTAATAATTAAAATAAAGTTACCATTCGCAAAAGTTGAAAATTTCCACAGTTCAGTTGCTCTTGCATCTGATCAGTTGTATTATGTTGCCACAACTGTGAAAGGATTTTTTAGATTTTGCTTTTTATTTAAAAATTCTTTGGGTTGCAACTATTTCCTTGCATGATATTGCATGTCAACCTCCACAGGATAAATCTTGCTTCGTTCTGTTGAGAACTGCTTCTTCATGGGTACATGAACATAACATAGACTGGTTTTGCAGAATCTTTGTACTATATGAAATTACACCTTTACAAGCCTTACATTACTAGTCTCAAATTCTTACTGGTTAAAAAATATACAGCTTCAACCATTTGGTGTTTTTCTTTTTCTTTTTTTTAAAAAAAGGAAAACTTGTTGGAAAAAGTCCATATTTCATTGGTTAGTAGCTGTAAGCACAAGACAACTGTTGGCACGAAGCTTTAATTTTTAGGACAAATTTTCGGGTAGATTTTAAAAATTGTCGGTCTAACTTGTGAAAAAATTTAAAAAAACAATCAGAATTACTGGGCATTTGATTGTGTCACACAGTGCATGAAGCCATATTTGGAACTCATTAATTACCATGCTGAATTATGGTGAATGTGTATTCCAAAAATGATTGAGATATAGAGTTTGAGCATTTCTACCATTACCTTTTATGGAGATAAGTTTATGAATATTCTTTGCTGAATGTGCAACCAAAACACAACTCAACTTCAGTGGTCATGTGTTTATGCAAATGAATGTTTATAAACTACCTATATGAAATGTCCATATCCAAAAAAAGAGGTTAAGAAATCACTAAAAACACTTGGCTATCTTGCTTCTAAGGTGTGAAAACCATCTGATAAAACATACTACTATTTGTGGTGTTCATGCACATTTTGAAATCATTACATAGTCACTTTAGCTTACCAAGAATGAACGGGTGTTGAGCGACTGAATGCATTAAAAGTATCATGCAAAATAGTGTTGTCTTTAAAGATGCTTTCGCCTCACTTGTCCCATAACCCATAGGTCATTGGGACATCCCGAGAGGTGTGTCTAGGGCATTTTAAAACCTGGTGGAGCCTATCCCCTTCTAGGTTGAGATTCAAGGTGAATGTCAGTGTCCAGAGGAGAGCTGTACAGCTGTTTTGGGCTTTTGGCTCTCAAAGATGCTTTACTAACAGCAAAAGATCCGTTTATTTTATCTTATGAAACTATTGGTTGCTACCAAATTATCTTGAGTTAGAGGAAATGATAGTGATGGGTTTTGTGAAAAATTTGCTTGTTTTTGTTGCATGGACAATAGCCGAGTAGTTGTGTACCCTTTTGTGGTCCATTACAAGATAAAGAATAGATCATTTGAAAACATATCTGTGGCATAAGACAGTAACAGTGTATACTCGTATTTAAAGAACATCCTTGGTGAAATCAAAACATCCATTAGTTTTGTGACAGGTCAGCCACAGTATGAAGATTTCAAGGATTTCATGAATTTAGTGGCATTACAGCAGGATGGGATTTTAGTCTTATTAGTCATGGCAAATCTCCACATGATAGTTGGAGACATTAAGTGCCTGGTAGCCTGTGCAAGACTCTATCATCTTATAGAGGTCTACACTCTAATGGCCAGTGATCTTTCTCAGCTACTGCAAGGAGATTGTTCAAAGAATATCTTTCTCTATTTCAAATGGAGATATGGAAGCAATTAAGCCCTTAGAAGTTAGATTTCATTTTAGGCCTGCAGTAGCTGGAACAAGGGAAAATCATTTATTTTGTACAATAAATAAGTCAAATCCAAGTCAGCCTTGTATCAAAGGACAAAATATAATTTCAGCTAATGTTGCCATTTCCATTGATTTGAATACAAGATGTTTAAAGCTCTAGGGTAAAACGTTGCATGCTTAGCATGGTGATTATTCAGCTCCAAATGAGATTTAATCAAATACTCACTTTGACTTATTTTTGTCACAAATTAGACGCAGACAAAATTTTTTAAATCTACATTTTTTTTTTTCTTTTTTGTCTTAGAAACTAAAGTTTCATGGCAACAGCTGTCTTGTGCTTCAAGCTATTGACCAATGAAATATGGATTTTCATTTGTATAAAATGAGACAAATTAAAAAAAAAAAAAGTTTTTTTTTAACTCCAGCACTGTACTCTGTGGTATAAATTGGTGAGGTGGGAGCTACAACTTTATAGACCTCTCTTTGGGTAGCCTGAAGTGATAGGCACTGTATTAAGATCTTGGTTTGGAGGGGTACTTTCTCAAAGTTTGATGATTAGCTCTCTTTGGCTATGTAGACTTGATCTGGAATGACCGTTTTTAGAAGTTCTTGTACCAGTCATGTCCCTGTCCAACCTTTTCTCTTATCTTTTGTGTCTGCCATCAAAGAGATCTTAAATAGTATTGTGCTTTCTGGAATCTGATTATGGAAAAATTTGCTATTTGGTAATGACTGCATGAAAAAATGTATACTATCCTTGCTGTGTAGGTCATTAAATAAATATGTAAATTAGTGTTTAAAAGACCTGTATAATTTACAGAATAAATAATTAATGTTTTAAATTCAAGTCTTTAAATTTGAAGCAAGCATATTACCATCTCCAATTAACCAATGATTTAAATTCTTGACCCTTGATGATCAGCAGGAAAAGTTTACGATCTGGCTCAGATTAATATAATCTTATTTATTAGGTGTGACATGATTTATCTTTCTTAGAAATCTTTTCGGAAAAATTTTTTTACTGTGTCTATCAGCAGTTATGAAAAGAATAATCACTGTACAGAAACTGCCACCTCAAAATGGTTTAGCTGGAACTGGTGATAAGAGTTCTTCACATGTTTCAGTATCTTTTAATTATATCACACTATTTATTGACCTCAGTCATGGCTGTCTGATTTTTAATCGATTAAAAGAAAGTTCTGATTAAGCATTGCTACATGTCAGCTTTAATGAAACCTTCATTGTGACTTTTTCCTTGCAACAAGAAACTTTTGTATTCCCAGAATATATTTATTAAAAAAAAATTGCTGTGTAGGATCATAAATATGCTAAATGAACTTTAGATTTCTGTACACATTGAATGGCAATCACGTGGTGCTATTATATAATACTCCATGTTGATGTACAGTTGTCATATGGCCTGCATTCAACTGTACACAAATATTGAAAGCTGCCATCCTGCAGATCACAAAAGGTTGCTTTTATTACCAGCTGCCACTTCTGTATTCTGTCAGTTTAAGATAAAACTAAAACTGCTGAATATCAAGTTATTTAGGTTTCATTTCTCTGTCGTGGCCCAAATTGCCTTTATGATAATTGTAAAAGTAGATTATTTTTTTTTTCAGATTCATGTTTAAAAAAAAAATTAATGACTTCAAAATTAGAATAAAACACTAAGCTTTGGGTTCTGTCACTCCATCAAGGAAAGGACCCGCTACAGGTCTTCTAATTGGAAGTGGGGGAGAGACGGCGTGTTTACCACCAGCGAGTCCAAAGTGCCCCGACTATTAATTTCCAACCCAGTTCACTGCACAATGTCTACTTATTGATTTACTATAGAGTCAAAAATATTTCTCTCTCCTATGTGAAAATTTTATTTTCATAATTATAAATATTTTCATCTTTAAAAACTTTATCTCTAAAATGCTAGATAAAAAATCTGTTTAAATTTCTAGTAATGGCCATATTTGATTGTCTCTTCAAGCCAGTACTTGTAATGTTAGTTCCAGATGGGAAGATGGCTATGAGTGACCTGGAAAACTTGCATGCATATCATTTCCAATATCTTGCACAAGTTTCATTACCATTTCCTCTATAAACTGGCCATAGAAGTTGTGCGTGTTAGTTAAGGGAAGCTTAGGCATCATTTAACATTAAACGAGATGGCTCAGGCCATTGGTACAGCTCAAAGAGGGATGATGCAACCTGCTGCAGGTTCCCAGTATTGTACATTAATGTTTATTTTTTTAGGGCACTAAGAAAATATTGTCAGACTAGCCAGTTCATGGAGGGACCTCATTTAGGTCACCCAAGGATTATAATCCTTTACATGTGCCACCATAGCACATATCCCTCTAATAGTGAATCATCAATAAATACATAAATACATATGCAATGGGTGATACAACTTTGAATCTGGAGATTAAATCTTCACTGATGACTGTAGATTCTGCCTAGCCCTGTTGATTGTTGATATCTGATCAATTTGAAGGGGATGATAGCCTGATGGTATGGGCTAGCATTTAAGTAGGCCAAAGAACTAATCATCTTCATTAGGTATAGGGATGAGATCATTACACTTGTAGTTGTCTCTCTGGTCTAACAGCAAGGTCTCAACTTCAGCTTTATGGATGACAATGCCTGTCTACATTGTGCGTATTATCAGTGCTGCTCTCCAGGCTCCCATTACTCGCATGGTGTGATGATTTCTGGACTTAAATCTGATTGAACATGTAATGAAACACCTGTCACTGTCCTTTTCATGTTTTGTGTTGCTGGAATTTCAAAAAACTTTAACTAAATCTGTGTTGTTAATGCAAATGCCAATGGAAAATCTTTCTGAATGAGAGCCACATATTACTTCATTTTCTCACCTGTACTACCTGCTTTATCATAGCATTGACTTTGACAATCATTCATATCTATTTTTGTGGTACTCATTCATTTAACTAAAGCATCTTGAATATGTGCTTCAGCATATCCGTATTCAAAGTGAACTTAAAAAAAAAAAAGAACTCTCCATGAAGAGGACTTTCTTTGTGTACAGATTTAATAATTACTGGAAGCTGAGCCTTATTACTGATATGTATGGCTTCATCTGTAATTAACCCAAGTATACCAGCAACTTGTACTCCTTTAATGATATTGACAAGAATAACTTTTCCAGTGCGTACACTTATATAGTGTGATTCTAGAGAAATGCATTTATCTGGCATTGTTTCTGCCTTCACTCTCACAAATTTGTTGAGTAACACATCTTTGCATTTAACTTGGAACCGTACAAGACTGAAGAAGTTTCTTAAATTCCTCCCTGTCACCTTGTTATCTCTGTTTGCAAAGTGGAATGCTTTGTTTACCACACAAGGGAATAACTTCAATAATAGACTTCAAGACTTGGTGGTTCTTCTCTACCTGGACAGAAATAATCCTATTCATCACATTTTTTCTGATGGTTTTTAAAGTTTTGTAGGAAATGATCAGTTGCAATGGTTGCTGCTTTATGCAAAAGTGATTTGCTTTTATAACTGTTTCTTAGATTTAACACTTGACCACTATGTCAAAGGCTCTTGAGATAGCTTTTTTATTTGTTGTTCCTGGAAACCCATGTCTATTTCCAAAATTGTGTGCGCCATCAACTGAAGGAGAATAAGTGAGCCATGGTTTTCCTTCATACCACATTAGGTTGAACAACTGATTGCAACCACCTGTTGTTGTCTTTTGTGAAAAACATGCCTCTGCAGATGTTTGCACATTTTTCAGGATTATGTAGTTTATCACAATCATAAATTGGACAATCTGAAAGCAAAAATGTCCAACAAACTCGATGTTTTGCTGCAGAACTCACTGCACACTGTAGACATCTAACGCTGATCTGGTATTTGAACCAGAAGTCTCTGGTTGCTAACCAATGTGAGCTATAGCAACTGGAGATGCCTGGTTCAAATCCCAGTGTCAGCGTTAGCTGTCTACAGCATGTAACCAGAGATACAGAAAAAACAAACATAATGTCCAACAAGTTGGAAGGTTTTGTTTCTTTTATGTTGCTGTTGCACTGATTTGTGCCATCACTGTTGCATTCTTTTTTTTTTTTGTCAACAATTCATGAGTTGTAGTTGAGTCTAATTGTGTATCTGAATCCTTGTTTTCCTTGTCAGATGATTTTGAAACAAAATTAAATGTCACGTTATTTTCTACTGCAAGTGGATTTTTATTATCAAGTAAAAATGTAGTAAAAGGCCTCCTAATGATTGAAAATGAATATAACTTGCAACTAAAAAAGATAGCAAGGTGCTTTTACTTATTAAAAATTTTAATATTTTATATGCAATTTAACTGATAACCAATTTGTTATCACTAATTAATACAATAGCTGTTTATTTGCATGTAATAATATAATAAGATGCTTTAGTAATTCTTTTTAAATTGTTAGTTTTTGAAATTTTCACTACATACTGTTCATCTCAGGATATAAAATTGGGCAGTCAGGAACTTAAATTTGTAATGTTTATAGCTTTTTGTAATTTTAGGTGGTAGAATCTTTCAGTGTTTCTTGTTGACACTGTAGGTCTTTCTCTTCTCTCATACTCACTAACTGTTTGTATCTTATTACATTGGCAAAGGTATAGAGTGTATTATTACATCACTTTTCTGTATTCAACTTGCCGCAAAATCCTCATTTTGCTCTTTTATTGTGCAATTATAATACCCAGAGTCTGTTTAGCTGTTTGCTTATTTAAATTACATTTATTAATTGTTAAGTTACAACCTGTATGCATTTTTTTTTCACCTAAATTTACTTAAAAAAAATTAAAATTCATGGACCTCAACACATTTAAAATAAATGCTACTAATTTTTTTCAATTTTGGACCAAGTGTACTTAACTGACATAAAGTAATTTTTAATTTTAGATAAAGATGGTGTTTAAATTTTTAAAGATGAATTATTTGGAAAAATTTGGAGATGCATCTAACCCATTTATTGTAGTAGTTTCTGCACAATCCTAATGTCCAAATTTTAATGGGATGCAATCAGCCTAAACGCATAAACACAGCAGTCAGGTACCAAAACAAGATCAGGATGGGTTATACAAGCCGACTGATCTACTTATGCCTTAAGTTCACATCAAGAATAAAAGTACTCATCTTTTTTCTTTTTTGAAAAGAATTTGGGAAGATTTTAGATGACATTAGTTATAGTTAAACAGTGCATAAGTGCATGACCTGAAGCAAAAATTTTAAACTTGTGAAATGTCTGTACAAAGTACATATTTGCAAAAATAAAATAATTTTCATATTACAATTTTAAAATATTTTCATTTTTTTTTTTAGAATTTCAACTGGGTTGATCAACCTGGCCTGACAGCCATTTTTATATATTAATAAATATTCTTTAGGACCACATTTTTGTAAAGTTGGTTTTAGCAATTTCAGTATTGGTCCACCTATCTGCTGATCAGTAGCAAATGCAAATTGGTTGTCCCTTTCATAACTTTTAGTCTACTATCTTTAAATACTGTCATCTAAACCTACTGTTGCCGTCAATTTTAATTAGTTATTTTAGGTTGACTAAATGTAAGTATTGCAACCATGGCAATCTACAAATTATGGTTATTGGAATATTGGGATGAATTAAAAAGATGAGCAAAAGTATCTCTGTTTTTATTATGCGATGTGCAGCGTTTGGAAGATCTGATGCTTTTTTTTTCTTCTGTAGATATGAAAGTATAATCTTGTTTTTAAACAGTTTGATGAGTCTGGTCATACAGACAGCAACAAATATATTTTAAAAGATCAAACTGATAACCCATGGTTTTTCTTCTTGGTGGAACAAAACTAAATATATAATAAGTTTATTATTTATTGACATTATTTTTACTGATTTTGTAATTTTTCTTTTTCAGATAACGTAAGAATATTTGTGTATGTTATTTAATCTTACATTTTTACTTTTGTTCTAAAGACAGCAAGAAATAATTTTTTTAAAAAATACTTTCTTAATAGAATACTTTTGTTAACTGATAATTATAAGCATTTATAAATTTAAAACTTTAAAATAATTTGAGAAACTAAAACCATCATATTTCTACTCTATTTATTGTCTCACTTGTAGTTTTGCCATCTTAACTGATGAGGTCAATCTTCTGTCTTAATATTTAACATTCTTACAATATTGGCTAAAGTGTGAACACATGAGGACAAAAACCTGAAGGATATCTATCTTGTGAATGTACAATACGCTATTCTGATGTTCATACTGGCATGATCATAATCTTATTGGAATAATTAAATCAATTTTTATAGACAGAACTTGCATAATTATATGGATTCTGTATGGCTTGAACTTTTAATTAAGGTACTCGGAATGGAGCAGTTGACAGAGCTGCTTGCATAACTCTTTAGCTGCAGTCACAGGTTTAAACACATGATTCCCCCTTATATTATTAGGGATGCTTCATATAAAATGGTATGAAAAATCACTTTGCCTTGCATCATAATTTTTTCTTCTTAAAAATAAAATTATAATAATTTTCATTAATTTCATTAGTATTTCTTTTTAAGTTGTTCAAGCCTTTTCATACTTTCAGAAGGTTTACTAGTTTAACTTACCAATCTAAATTATCAAGGCATTATAACAAAGCTTAAAATAACAGTTATTCCATTAAAACCTGCTGATAACGTTCAGCAAAGTTTGGAGCACTTTGATGTTTTGGCCAACCAACTCTTACTGCAAAGAACAACAAAAGTAGGAAATAATGTATCTTCACGATAGTGTTTTTTTTTTTTTTTCCATTATTTTGAAGTAACATACATATTGCTCAGACTCTCAATGTGTAACTTCTCTCGTAGATATTTAATTTTTGGATAATTTTACCACTTCTTATCATGTCGATGAAGTGAGCATATTGTACTGAATTTGACACTTCTATGCATGTATCTCATAACCTTGCAGCAAATTTCATCTCATAATCTCATCAACTTTAGGTGAGCTCAACCTTCAGATAATGAATTGTCCTGACAATGAGGTTGCGATAAGCTTTTATTTATGAAAACCTTGGGTATAAATAAGGACATCTTACAAAAGGAACCTAATTCTTACTCTCGTGGTTAATAGATAGCAAATACGAAACCAACTACACTTAGAATTGCGTTTTTTTTTTACTTTATAGCTAGTCTTCCTAGATGCCACAGAAAATATAGACCTGGTTGTGTTTTGTAAAAACATCGAAATACTGAATGGAATCTTATTGTCATTCATTTAATTTTTAGATCTACGTCTTGCGGATTTTCCTGAAGATTAAAGATGTTGGCGGATTGTGGAATGAGTGACATAGGGCAAGAGTATCTTGGCTTTATGCTAATTAATGGAACAGTAACTGTTTTGCATTAAATGTTCTTGTAACAAAGTTAGTTAATTACTTCATTATTATATAAATATCATGTTTCGGTTTGTGGATAGTTTTAACATAGCTTTACTTTATGAATTCCTCTTTTCACAACACTGACCTGATTGTCTTAAGTATGGAAGTGATACTGAAACTACCTTGTACCATAGGAGGAGTCTCTTTATAGCTTTACTGGTGTAGATAGTAATTTTCTATTCAGTAGTTTGGTATGCATTTTTATTTTTATCATTTTGCAAAAACTCAATAGTTTTGGAGAACACAAGCAGAAGTATGTGTTCAGATTTTTTTTGAAAAAAGAGCCTCAAAATGGTGATCTGTAGACTGACAGTAAAACCCGAAGTTTTAGAATGGAGGAATAGATTAGTTTAACAACACATTGTGTTTTAGTTTTATTACTGTTCTGTCTATTTGAAATATTTCGTGTGACAAAGGTCTGGAACTGAGAAGTTACTGCTTGTTCCTGAACAGTAGGCAATCTAAAAGGTAAGAGTAATACCATAGTTAGCTAGCTATTTAAACAGTTGCAAGGAAACCTAAAGATGCCTGAATGAAAATATGAGCAAAATGTCTGCCCCAGTTTCAATATTTTTGCTCTCAGAGGTGTCCACCCAAAATCCGATGTCCATACATTTAGTCTGACCAACTCATTAATTATTGTAAGCCCCCTTTTCATAATTTTTTTTTTGAGAAGCACAATAAAGTTGATTTACCCACTCATTATTTTTATTTTTTCAAGAAACTAAAGCAATGGCAGCTTTGAGATTGAAATCATCCTTTAACCGTTTTCTGAAAAGCATGTATCATCTGAAAGCCAGCTTTGCCATCTGTTTGAATGGTCACCAGATGCAGTCAGATTTCTTTCTAGTATTGATTATCGAAACATCATACCAGTTGTAAGGGCTAATGAATCAAGGTAATTAATTATTACATTTTTTTTTAAGCTATTTATAGAGGGAGAGGGAAAAGCTGATTTGATTTGATTTGATTGCTTTGTAAATCTACAAGGAGAACTATTCTAAAAATGTCATCAACGTAGATGTATCATGTCAGCTTTGTGGTTTGAATTTCTACCCGGAGATTAATGATTAGATAAGCTAAATGTAGTAGGTATTCAATTATCTACTTTAGGCAGACTGTTTTATATTCTTTGCCTTAAAGGAACACACCATGAAAGCAAACTTCATTTGTATGTGACTAAAATAAGTTTACTAGGTTTTTAAATTAATCGACATGAAAAACAACAAATAAGCCCAACATCATGTGTTTTTAACTATCATCATCATCTTTCTTTAAATAATGCATACAAAGAATGTGTAGCAGCTGGTTTTGGCCTGCTGTTTCATTAGTCTGTAAATGGCTTTAGAGGGTGGGGGGAAACATTTATGGGAATTCTATACAAAAAAAACAAACAAATTATATTTAAAACAAAGATTGATAATATGAGATTCTACATTAAAATTAGAAAAAAAAAATTAGCTTAAATTTGGAACTTTTGAATGTCTTTTTTTTTAAAAAGCCAATAGTAGTCTGTAGGTAGACTGAAGCTTTTATGGCTGTAGCTGAATAGTTTTGATAATTAATAATCATCATGTTTTTAAGAACGAAGTTGTCGGTGATGTACCATCTACAGAAAGAAGGTTAGGTGGGTTTCCCCTGTCTTAGTAGTAACTCAGCTGATGAATGAAGCCTTTATTGTGGCCATTATCAGAGTTTAATCTTGAGGTGGGCTGTTTCTTGTGTACAGTAGGCAGATTGAACGGGTGCAGCAGTGTGCTGAAGTGATGGTGAAGAAGACTGCAGCAGGTCACCGGTTCCAAATCTATTCTGGCCGTTTGTACAATCAACATGGAAATGTCACCTGCAGCTTAACATGATTGCATTTCATAACACTATTTAAACCCTGATAATGACAACTGGGGAAGACATCATCAAAATGTAGGTTTATTAGCTGGTTCAGCTACTGCTAACAGGGTAGTGGGGAAAACTCCCAAACTACAATCTTCTACTATCCACCTCCTCTTAAAATTTTGGATTGATATCTGCATATTGATAATTTTGACTATAGTTTTAAATCGCTGAATATTGATTTTAATGAAATTCAGCTCTTAAAGACTATTATGGCTTTAACAACTGTTTTAGCAGATAATGAGGTAGGTTATTGCATTGTCAATGATAAATTAGGGATGGATTATTGCGTGGGAACAAGGGTATGGTGTGAAACCCTGTGATAAGTAAAGTGATGAGTTTTAAGGGGAATCAAAGATGGTGCTGTATAAATGCTGTGGTCTAAGAGTCTGAGTTCTGGCTCATGAGATTTAAAATTGATCACAAGGGAGTTCTGCTGGGATTTCTGTTTGCATTGAAATGAGTCAGTCTGAAATTTATTGAAAATTGATGGCAAAAAAAAACTGAAAGGGGAAGGGTTATTAAGAGAGTGGCGACTGCATGATTCACATAATTCATTAACTGAACAAAGAGAAGTGAATATCTGGTAGCTAGATGCGAGCTTTCTTTAATATATTGGAGCTTAATTTAAAAAAAAAAAAAAATTGTACATTTTTTTCAATGATTTCAATCATTGCTGAAAAGAATGGTTCCTTAAATGATATTCTTTTGATGTTTGTGGAGTAGATTTTAGTCTAGATTGCTGAGATTCTCTCGAGTTTGCAGATGGGAGGGAGAGGGGAAAGTAACCTAGAGCATCTTTACAGAGCCACCACAAGCTCTCTTCTTGAACATCAGACTTGATTTAATTAATTTCTTGTTTAGTCTCATTATATTCTGGGTTTTCTATAACTATTATAATGCAAGCAGTTTCATAAATCTCATTATTTAATATTTATAGATTTTTCACATTGTTTTTTTTTCTTTCTCTAAAGCTGTTACAGGTTGATGGGATTCTTCTTAACACAGCTTGTTAAGCTCTGAGTCAACCCCTCCATAATTTTAGCTTTCCTATTGTTGCTGGAATAAATTCCCAGTTCGTTACTTCCTGCTGAAACCCACACTATGGATGTACAGAGGCCTGCGCGAATGCACTTATGTTTCTGTTATTGATTGCAAAATTGACTACACTTGGTGGGGAAAAATACTCTGAGAGACTGATTACATAACTTCAAACGAGAGTTGCGTTTCCATGTCAACTAGCCACATTCTTAGCTAGGCTTCAGTTTTGAATGATTTCATTAGATCAGTTATATTGGGTGCACATTTATCTTTCTTGTTTTTTTGGGCAACCATAAGGTAAGTTGTAAATTGATAATGGAAACAACTTGACAGTTTTTTCTCGAGTGATTTGGTTAATACAAAAACTGCTCACTCAGTGACAGAAATGCTAAATTGCTGATGGATGAACTGCAGTCTCTTGAAATCAGATTGGCTGAGTGTTGGCATAAACATTGAATTGAAGTTCTTGTTAGTGCCGCCTTAAGGAAAATCCAGTCACCCTGACAAGTAGTCACTTGATATGAATAGTATCTTGTTGAACTAAAAGAAGATGGGGGGAAAAAAACAGCCATTATATATTTCCAGGGATAATGGGAGAGACACTCTTTTTTTTTTTTCATTATAAAGTTAATGCAGCTGTTTGTCTTGTGTTTAAATGCTATGACAAAGTGAGCTTTATATGAGATGTAATGTCTTAAGGGAGACAAACATTTTGCCATAAATTATCAAAAATAAAAATGTGTGGACATTGTCTTGTACTATTTATAATGCAATGCATTTCTTGTTTATAGCAAAACAAAAATTGTTCATTGTCCATGTAATGCCAACATTAGAAATGGAAAAAGATCAGAGCAAAAATTGTAGTTAGAAATCGCAGATATTTTACTGGTCTTTCCATTGTATAAAAACACATGGGTATTTTAAATAATAAATTAGTTAATACTTTTCTTATCCGTTTTGTAAAAAGCTAGAGAATGATCAAAAACAACAATAAAAACAAAGTTTGTTTTGTTTTTAAATAGCAGAATTAATGGGGTATTATGTAGTAAGCAGGAAAGTTTCCAAGGAAAAGAGTAGCCAGCAATTACTTCTGTGTGGCTGAAGCACAGGTCCTCATTGGAATTGGAAAGAACTCTGTACTCTTTTCATATTATGTACCACTGACATGGCCAGAATCTGTTGTTCTCTAGTCTTGTACTGCCTAAAATTGTTAGTAAGAATACTTTCAGTTTTAAATTAGTCTGGAATCACCTTTCTAAATCAAACTTTTTACTGATGACAGTGCCTTTACTAAATTGAACAGTCTTGCTTATTGATTGGATGAGGTTATTTCAATATTTGCCAAGCTTTCACTAAACCCACCTTATATGGTTTGATGTTAGAATTTATCTTATTTGAAAACACAGCTGCTCAAGAATCAAGTTTATTTAATGAATGAGAGACTGCTGATAATTTTCTAAATTGAATAACTTGATACTAATGAGAAAGAAAATCTTTACAAATCAGAAAATCCTTTATTTTATGATTTCTCTGGGATTTTGACTTTTCCCAAAAATTCTCTAAGAAATTTTTTGGAGTAGGAAATAGAACTTTTCTAGGTGAGATTTGTTAGATTTTAGACGTGTACTTGATTTGTAAGTGGCTTTTCAGTTATTGTGGTGAAATAGTGACTGGACGTAATCGGAGGGCATATTGAGCCAATGGTGGGTGCCAAGCTTATCTACATTTCCCCAAATATGATATATCATTTTCTGGCATCCATAACTTAGGGTTTTTTTTTTTTTTTTTATCTAAATGCTTTCTTGAACATGTCAAATGCAATATCAGACTAAAATTTTATTATCTACATTAGTTTGTAGGTTTTGAGTGAATATACCAAATTTGTCACTTAATTTTTTTTTTAAATTAATAAAATATGCAAAATTCCTGACATTGCATTCAAATAAATGAAAATTGCTGAACTATTTCTTTTTTTTTACATTCGATTAGCATGCAAAGTAACCATTGTAACCATATAAATAAAAAGCTGAATTCACATCTTGCGTTGAATATCAGGTGAATCATGGACCTTTTATAATTTGGTTTGAAATTTCATGTTTGTGTGTTCCCAAGTAAACCATTTGAGTTCTACAGATCTCTGCCAAAATAATCTTAGTATCACTATTTAATCTTAGTAGCGTACAACTAGGTTTGAAATTTTGTTTTCCTTTTCTTAGCCACAATTGAATTAAAATTGCATAGTACCTTATCAAATATTTAAAACAGAAAGAAACTACAAGAGTTTTCTTTTTTAAAATTCCTCCATGGTTTAATGAATTCCAGATACTTGACTAAACTTGTTGCTTGGCAAAGCAGTTTCAATATTAACAAAACAATGACATCACTGCTATGTGTACTCAAAATTTTAAAAATGTTATTTTTAATAATAATAATTTACTCTTAAATGCCTTCATTGGTGATTGGTTTTTTCCCCACTCATTTATTTATTTATTTGAACAAGTATTATTATTTATTTATTTCTTTAAGCAACTAAGATAAGACTGTCCCTTGAAAATAACTTCAATCTATTTCCTTGAAGACCTGGGACTTACAACCATTATCATCGGTCTACGTGACCTCATAAAGAGCATTAACTCCTTACAGCTTTGACTTGAGGTTTGAGATTATATGATGAGCAGAATCATAATAATTCCTTTACGTTCATGGCTGATTTGTCGAAGTTGAATTAGTACTTTGAAAGTCTTACCTCTGCTAGTAGAGAGAGAAGGGGTGTGTGTGAGAGAGAGAGAGAGTTGAAACCACACCATAAAACTGCAAACGACATGTATATGACAACAATGGTAATATATAAAAGCTTTTTAAAACTATACCATTTTATTATATAAATTGACTAACTCTGACTAGTAAGCAACCAGGATAGGTAAGTTGTGATAAAAGCGGAAACTAAAACAAAATAATAGTTTAAAATAATATTTTATTTTATTAATTTTTAAAGAAAAATGTGTGGTTTTGGTCAGGTGTCAGTTCTTTCTGTTGACAAAATTAACTAGCAGTACGCCAATATACTTTTACATCTGCATTAATTAAGTTGCATAAATCTAGATATGATATGCAATAATTGTAATGTATAACTACCAAAAGGTGGGCTTTAATCATAGAGTATTAAAAAAATGAAACAAATTTAAAATCTTTGTATTCTGCTAATAATAGAGTACATTTGCATTATCAAGTCTCTGCATAATTTATAGGTTAAAATGTTCACAGTTCATTGTGCTTTAATGCATGCCTGAAATATTTTGGAGAGTGTAAAGTTAATCACTTCGCATTTAGTTAAAATTGGAGCTAAGTTGAGTTCTTCAACCAACAAAATCTCACTTTTAAATAAAATTTAATTTAAATAAGAAATTGTGAAATGAACTCTTAAAAATCGGTATTGTGGTCACTGATTATCATGCTGTCTTTTTACAAGTCTTTGTCAGCTGCCTCATCTCTGTTTGCTAATGTTGGATTTGCTCTGTCTGTTCTAAGCATAAACAGTCTCTTTGATCAACGCTGATGGTGCTCTCAGTTCTCATCACTGCTCGATTTCTTAGGATACTTTGAGTCTTTTGGAGTAGTCACCATGGTAACAGTGATGCTACATAGTCCATGCTAACACATCTAAAACCAGATCAGGAATCTTCAAAAAAGATGCTTATGAGTTAATTAATAAATTTATAGCAATTACTGATACTTTACCCATATTCATTACATTTTTATTTATTTGTATACATTGAGCTAATTTTCTTTTCTTAAAAAAAAATTGTAGTTACAGACTTTTAATGGTAATAAACTATTATGGTGACCCATTACTGAGAGTATCAGTTTTTAGAATTTTAAGCAATTTTTAAAAAGTACTGTCTCTAATTTGAAGTGATTATCTAGTGATAATTATACAATATTTAAATCTAATAAAATGTAGAACTCAATATTTAATATTTCAGATAAGATTTATAAATGAACCTAATATTGTTGTAAGTTTTTATCTGTCATCTTTCATTACTTTTAATTTTGCAAATAATTTGAAATTATTATTATTTTTCAATGTGACCAAAGTTGGCTTAAAAGCTGCATTTAATTTGGTTTTGGAAAATATTCTTTTTATTGAACATAATGCTGGTCTTTGCTGGCTAACCGTGACAGCTTCAAGGAACCATTTTAATCAAGTTCTTAGCTAGATCATGGAGGAGATGGAAGTAGATTCAATAATGACTTCTGAATTCTTCATGGAAGTCTAGAATTGATTAAAAGCTTATTTATAAAAAAGGTCTGGCATTATTGAGAGTGTGATAATCAACTGAAACATTAAAAAAAAAAACTACCAGTTTGCTAAATTATTGTTAATTTATCTCAAAAACAACTTTGTTTATGTACGCATGCCAGATTGAACAAAAACATTAATTTCTCTGTTGAGTTGGGTAAGATTAGCTACATTAATTTTGAAGGCTTTGGTAATGTGTAGACCTTGTTTCTCTTGCTTTTCCTTTTCTGCTTGGAGTTGGTTAGATCATATCAACAAGATTCTTTTGTCCTGAAGTCATGAAGATCCTTATTACGCTGCTTTTAAATTTGAAGAATCAAATTGTTTTAACACATACCCACTATGTCCTGTTTTACTGTTGACATGAAACAATCTTTTTCTCTCTCTCTTTTGCCATTTTGCTCTTACACACACACATTCACTCTCTAGTGGTATTAATAAGAGATTTCTCTCTTAATTCACCCATTGTGTGGTAGACTTAAGAGAAAGCAACCTGTAGGTCTATGTTGGCCATATATTTTATTCCTTAAAAAATTGCTATTAATTTCAGTATAATTATACTTTGGCTGTAATACAGATTACTGTACTCAGTTTGGTAATGTTTCAGTTATCCAGTACCCATTTTTGATCATTCAGTTATGCATAGCAGAGAAAAACATGCAAAGATGAAGCGAGCACCTAAATGGTATAGGTGAGACATGGTTGGGTAGAATAGCGTTTGATGAAACAATGACTATTGTTAACACTATAAATAAGTTTGTCACTAATTAAAGATTACTTCAAAAGCATATTTCTTTTTTAATTTCCATGTGTAGGAAATATCAAAACGAGTTCCAGTAAACACGACAAAAAAAAAAAAAAAACTCTGTAAAGGCACTTTTTTAAATACTTAAAACAAAAGAACTGCCCTACATTGCGATATCTATTTTTATTTTTGCATGCATAAACTTAGTTGTTTATGATGAACTGACATCACGATTTTTAATCTCATAATTGTTGCTGGATTGCTATTTTTTTCCTCTAACCTCAGATGATCTTTGCTGGATTAAGCCTACATTTATGTTAGCCAGAAGTGTTCATTTTGAACAATATCTCTCTGACTGAATCACATTTTCCACTTCACACATTAGTTTGGCAAACATTTAGCCATCTTAGATTAGAATTACTAGTAGCTGCAAACTTGTCAGGCAGTTTAAAGTGGTTGTATGGCAATCTAAGAAATTATTTAAAATTCTTTTTTAAGTGTTAAGATTAAATTATTTTTTGAGGGAAAACATCTGGCACAACTGCGGCTAGAAGCTGTGATAAACCGAGTGGTCCTGAAACTTGCTGTGGAGATGGTTCCAGCTCACTTAAAAGTATGAGTAAAAGAAGAATGTCTTTATCTGCTTATATGGAAAGTGTGTGGACAGGGAAAAGAAGTGGGGCATTCCTCACTGAGTGAAATTAAAGATTCCATGTGGCTTCAAAAAACTGAACCAGAAGTTGTTGCTAATTTATACTCTGCAGATGAAAAAAAAAATAGAAACTGGGATTATGGAAACTGAATGTTTTAGGTTTTATTGACAACACTGGATGTTGCTCTTTAATATAAAGCACTTTTTAAATGTGACGACGAAGTTTGTTCATAGAATGCAGAAACTGCAACTGCTAGATCAAGGAATCCAGCAGTATGCCAAAATCCTCTCTTGGATGTTTTTGCTGCAGTCTGATCTCTTGAAGATTGATGCAAGTGAAAGCGGTTCAGAAGCTAAGTATGACAGTTCTTTACTCTCTCTCTCTCTCTCTCTCTCTCATCTCTCTCTCTCTCTCTCTCTCCATCTCTCTCTCTCTCTCTCTCTCTCTCCATCTCTCTCTCTCTCTCTCTCTCTCTCCATCTCTCTCCATCTCTCTTTCTCCATCTCTCTCTCTCTCTGGATTAAAGGAGTCAGACCAGGGGAAACTTTAAGCTATTGTCAAATGTTTTCTCTACTCTAGAATCTCTTAGTGTTTCTGACAATGGTTGGGAATGAAACTGCCAAAGCACATGAAATCAGTGAACCCATTTTTATTGATCTGCACATTGAATTTCTTTCTGCTGTCACAATTGCAGATAATTCCAACTCTAAATGGAGAATAAATTTGTAGGTGAGCAGCAAGCTGTCAAATTTGGAATTATGGGTCACTGACAAATCTGGAAAACCTGAGAATAGGTTTTGTATGCCGATTAATTTCATAATTTAGTAGCTGAAAAAAATTGTAATGGAGAAAACTTTCATAATGATTAACACCAGCTTGTCTCTATCGACTTAGTTTTGTAGCTGGCAAATGAAGCTACATCAATATACATGTGCATGTCCAGCAACCAAGACTGCTTTTAGAGACGATAAAGATACATAACTGATTTTTAAATGTAGACATGCATCCATGTTTAAAATTTAGCTAGATGAATGCAGATCAGATCTGACCAACTCTTTGTTAGTCCTTTAAGTCGCTTTTACTCGATCTAGACACTAGAAGAAGATAATTCATAATTTCTTAATATTGTTAAAGAACATCATTTTGTCTTTTTATAGGAATCAGTTTTACAGGTTGAAGAGAAATTTGTTAGCCTTAGATTTTTTGATGTAAAATTGATGGCGTGTTAAGTTTCATCCTAATTTAGTGGCAAGATGTATTGCCATGGTATTACTACTGGCTTGCATTTGGGAGGGTTTATTTGACCTTTTTTGCTCTGCTAACTTGGAAGAGATTTCTTGTGGGGTAGTCTGTTGGAACAGAAGCACATGGTTGTTACTTTTGAATTTGAACCAGCAGTCAGTGTATGGCATTTACATTTTATAAATCTTGCAAAAAAAAAAAGTATAACTAACTTTTTTCGAGTCACAAATCTCAAGGGTTGGGTTTTTATCATATTTTCATGTATAGAAGAATAACGACCACAACACAAATATGTCAAAATAAACAATGAATACCAATATCTAGTATTGGAAATAATAAATGTATGCACAAATAATGTGCAATTGCAACTGAGAATGTATACAGTACATACACAAAACGTTATTACAGGAAATATACAAAAACAAAATGAATATGTTGTACAGTACATTAGCCCTTTATTTTATATTGAGCATGTCACTTTGTTTTCATGCTCTCATACAGGTTATTAATGTATGACTGGTATATTGTTCTAACTATCCTGTAACACTCTACACATTTGATCTATGGTGTTTGGTTGCCATTTGACTTTCTCAGTAGCCATATAGCCTTAGTGATGTTCATATCAGGACTTTGTCAAAGCCAGTGTATCTTTGAGTGTTTCAGCAGCCTCTTTACGTTCAAGCTAGTTTTTCCCTGTTTGCTGAATGGCATGATGGATGAAAACCTGCCTGTATGTGTTGGCAGTCGGTGTACTTAATTTTATGCAAATCTTTGCATCCTTAGCTGATATGCAGCATTGCCACACATTTCAGACTTGGACTCACCTGTAAAGAGCACTTTTTTCCAGGTTTTGTCATCCACTATTTCATTTCTGCTGCCATTTCCAGCCTTGCTGTTCGGTTGCCTCTCTTCAACAAAAGTTTTTGGATAGTTAACACATCCACTGAGACCACTTTGTACTAATACGTAATTTACTTTATATCGCAGCTAGGTCCTTTACAAGATCTCTAATGGCTTGTCGTCCAACATGTAAGGAACATAATCAGAGTTACTTAGCATCACTTTTAGGGAGTTTGGACTTTCTTTCTTAACCTCATGCATTGTCAACAGTACCAGTTTTGTGTATCCTCACCTCTATACTGTCTACAGGGGAGATAACCCTGATGAGGGAAGTGTATTGCTACTGTTATTTGTTAGAAAACATTGACTATCCTTTGCTACAAGGGGCGCAGTTATAACCTTGGTAGGGAAAAACCCTACTAGAACTCTATTTATTAGATGTGAGAGGAAACTGGGAATACACATGACTGGCTGTTGAAGAAGAGTGAGAATAAACCATGCTAGGGCTAACCTCAATCAGGAATTGTATTGGGGCCCTCAGTTTTGGCTGTCCAGTAGACTAACCACTTGGTTACCAATGCTCACATTAGAGTATAGTCTTACCATAAGTTTATTCCAGTATGTTCCATGATTCAACTGTTTGTTTTATTCTAGGTTAAAAAAAAAAAAATATATGTACAGGTGCATCTCAAAAAATTAGAATATCGTAGAAGAGTTAATTTTTTCCGTAATTTAATTCAAACAGTGAAACTTTCATATATTCTAGACTCATTACACATAAAGTGAAATATTTCGAGCCTTTTTTGTTTTAATTTTGATGATTACAGCTTACAGCTCATGAAAATCAAAAATCCATCTCAAAATATTAGAATATTTCATAAAATCAATAAATAAAAAAACAGAATTTATAATATAGAAATGTCGAACTTCTGAAAAGTATGTTCATTTATGCACTCAATACTTGGTCAGGGCTCCTTTTGCACGAATCACTGCATCAATGCGGCGTGGCATGGAGGTGATCAGCCTGTGGCACTGCTGAGGTGTCATGAAAGCCCAGGTTGCTTTGATAGCGGCCTTCAGCTGGTCTGTATTGTTGGGTCTGGTGTCTCTCATCTTCCTCTTGACAATAGGGGTTCAGGTCAGTTGAGTTGGCTGGCCAATCAAGCACAGTAATACCATGGTCAGCAAACCAGTTACTAGTAGGTTTGGCACTGTGGGCAGGTGCCAAGTCCTGCTGGAAAAGGAAATCAGCATCTCCATAAAGCTTGTCAGCAGACGGAAACACGAAGTGCACTAAAATCTCCTGGTAGATGGCTGTGTTGACTTTGGACTTGATAAAACACAGTGGACCAACACCAACAGATGACACGGCACCCCAAAAGATCACTGACTGTGGAAACTTCACACTGGACTTCAAGCAACTTGGATTCTGCGCCTCTCCACTCTTCCTCTATACCATGGGACCTTGATTTCAAAATGAAATGAAAAATTTATTTTCATCTGAAAAGAGGACTTTGGACCACTGAGCAATGGTCCAGTTCTTTTTCTCCTTAGCCCAGGTAAGACACTTCTGATGTTGTCTCTGGTTCAGGAGTGGCTTGACACTAGGAATGCGACATTTGTAACCCATTTCCTGGACACGTCTGTGCATGGTGGCTCTTGATGCACCGACTCCAGCCTCAGTCCACTCCTTGTGAAGCTCCCCCAAGTTCTTGAATCGGCTTTGCTTGACAATCCTCTCAAGGCTGTGGTCATCCGTCTTGCTTGTGCACCTTTTCCCTTCCAGTCATCTTTCCATGAATATGCTTTGATGCAGCACTCTGCGAACAGCCAGCCCTTTCAGCAATGACCGTCTGTGGCTTACCCTCCTTGTGGAGGGTGTCAATGAGTGTCTTCTGGACAACTGTCAAGTCAGTGAACCAGACAGATTCATGGTATTTGTACTGCATAAATAGTGATTTACTCAAACTAAAAATGGAATATTCTAATATTTTTAGATACGCTTTTTCTATTATTTTTTTTTAGCTGTAGGCCGTAATTATCAAAATTAAAATTAAAAAATGCTTGAAATATTTTAGTTTACATGTAATGAGTCTAGAATATATACAATTTTCACTTTCTGAAATAACTGACAAAAAATATTGAACTCTTCCACGATATTCTAATTTTTTGAGATGCACCTGTATGTGCTATAGATTTTAGAAATTTCACTAATCTTCTCAAATTCAGAAACCCAGAGTTAGATTTAAATAGGATAAAGTCATTCCTTCATCAGCTTCTTTTTGTTTTTTCTTGCTTTTATTTTCTACATGGATACTGCGGGATTTTGACAGTTACCCCACATTACCTTTATACCTGCGAAACAGTCGTAAGTTGGTTTAAAGTTTTTCTACCGGCCAGTTTCTCCACTTGCTGATGGTGACAACAAATGAAACATCCACATCATAAAACATTCTTTGATAGTAGTGTTTTCTTTTGAAAAAAAAAAAAAAAAGAGTAAAAACTTTGTTCATTGATCCCAACTTTCTAATGGGGCAGGGCTTTTGCCTCACTCTGTATTTGTGTATGTCTATGTAGTCCATCCATTTTTTATTTCTAAAATAAACACTACACCTCACTGCATGCATTCTTTGCCAGTGGTGGTTGTGTGGTAATATAATGGAAGTTAAAAGTACTATGGGTATAGAATACTTGATATCAACCTGACTTAATAAATATTAGTATGAAGCAGAAGAAAAAAATGTATAAGAATTTGTTTAATATAATCAAAGCAAAAAGAAATATATGCATGAATTGCTGACTCAAGCCTGTTCTGTACTTAGTTTAACCATGACATGGATTAGCAGGGAATTTAGAAGTTTTATCTGCAGTAAGCATTGTTTTTGTTACTGTTAGCACAGTATAGATAAAGGCGTGCTTGCAGATCTTGTAATAATCGTTAGAAACCTGTACAATCCACTGATAAGCTAGCTGGCTTTGGTATATCTGAGGTGCTAATCAGATGAAGAGCTTGATCAGAGCACCAGAACCATCTTCCAAAAACAGTGCAGTCAGTTTTCATAACAACATTAGATAATGCTTACATAGTAGAGGTATAATTAAAGCTGTTGACATTTTAAAAAGAAACTTTTTAAGAAGATTTAATATTTTAGTGAGGAGAGAAGCAATCGATTAGAAATTAAGAATGCCTGCGTGGTTAGGTGTGCTCTGGTGAGCCACGACCATAGAAAACATTGCAAATCTATTTGTTGCTCTTGGTGGGTGGATAGTTGGTGGTGGTTCCAGAGGAAATTGGTTTAAAGTAATAGCATCTGTAAGCAAAGGAAACAGAACTGTATGATAACACAGCTTTATTGTAAGGTCAGAACTATTTGGTTTACATGTTTTACTCATTTTTAAGTGCGTTAATGACTTCCTTCTGTTAATAATAATCTTTTCAGCAGCCAAATCTGGCTTGGAAATTTATTGGAGATATCATTTCCAATCTCTTTATGAATGTCTTGGCGCATGAATATCATCTATGGGAGAATTTACTTTATAGACATGACAACCCTTGAAAATTGTATTTACAGATACTAAATGAAAGTTAGCCGTCTCAATCTGAATTAGTTGTAGGCTACTTTAAAGTCCATTTTACCATTAAAGTATCTGTACCAGCAATAAATATAGACTGTTTTATTCATGATATTTGCTTAGTAATGCATCTCCCTACCTATGTACTTACATATTGTTCACAAGAAAATGCTCCTTAGGCATGTGCTGATTGTCAGATTGTTTGCTTTGCTTTTACCATGTTAGATGTTTTTTGCTCTAACATCAATTTTTTTTCTCATATTTATTCATTTAAAATGCTTGTAGCAAGTGTTGTGTGTCATATCTGTGGAAGAGTTAGAGTGCCAAAGGCAAGTAAGTTCTGGATAGTGCAGAACTTACAACAATAGGCAGCAAAGAAATTTGGTGTGGATATAAAAAGAACTTGAGTGGATACAACTCGCTGATGAGGAAAAATCTAATTATGGACCTGCCCAAGAATGAAAAAAGCAGGTACCTGGGGACTGTGTGATGCTGAAATAGATAGCAACTCTTTGAGTGGTTTTCTAGACACTGTGATCACGCCATACTAATCACAAAAAAATGGATGGAACTAGGTGTGAGTTTCTGTGAAGGTGCTGGATGGCTTTGCAGATAATGAAGCACAACTGGCTAAACACTAAGGGGGAAAAGTGGGAACATCTCTCCTATATATCATTAGAATGCTATGAGTATAAGTATTTATAGTCAGTATCAGAAAGGTGTATGAGACTACTGTCTATTATCAGGTATGAAAAAGAGCAGCAGTCATGTTTGGTGTGATGGGCAAAAATCATTGTTGCTTTGAGAGGGAAATGAGAGCCACTTACTTCATCAGTTGCTGCAGGAGTTTTAGTTGAAATGAGCCCAAATGGACAACTGAAGACATTCTCTAGTGGATGTGAAATTTAAAGTTGCCATGCTCACTATAGACTTCTTATTTAGGGCATGCAAGACTAAGGTAGTAAGAGATGATATGCAAGTGTACGCAGGTTGGCTACAACTGACATTGCAGTAAAACCTGGTGGCTGTACTAGTTTAGAACATCTGGAATTGGCCATTCAAGCAAAGTATTCAAGAGAAATGCAATAATTAGATAGTAAATGGGGAGTACACTCACATAAAGAGTGGAGAAAGCCAGAACCTTGCAGAAAAGTTTCATGACAGGCATATCAAATGCTCTAGATTGCACAGAAGGTTACTTACCATGAAACAGATCTAGATTCAGATAATAATGGGTTGGAGTCTACAAAATGTGTATCACAAGATTGTGGAGTATCAGGCAAAATGTGAGAAGTGACTAGACAGAATGTTGAGGAGGGAAACCCAGAAGAACGCTTCCATGCTGAAGTCTACAGTAATATTGAAAAGTGAATTTGATGATAGTTTTACATAACTTTATCGCTGGATCTAAGTGCTGTTTATCTGTGTCCATTTGTTTTACTTTTAACAGGCCCCTCATGAACCGGTGGTCACTTTCTCATTGGCACAAAACCCCGGGTCATTGCAGAAAAAATAGATTTCGTTTTTACTTTTTGTTTGAGAATCTCCATGGGTGGAGAGAAGCCGTTTGCCACCCTCTATCTTATTCTCGGTGCACCATATGAGAAATTATTGAAAAAATCTCTTCCCCAACTCCATAGGCAGAAACTCTAGTGAACCGTTAATAATGTCCGGTAAAACGAAAGAAGAAGTACCTCGAATTACTACGTGATTAGTCCTGCGGCAGCGTTGGTGAACTTCAAGCAAGACAGCAGCTTTCCTACCGATGATAAAGTTAAGAGCTTTATCAGCTCGTTGAAGCAGAAGCACAGCAGTAAGTCAGAATTGATCACCTTGTGTGCTGCCTGCTCCCCATGTTGTATTGTCTCCGGACTATATCTGCATTCTTCAGTATACATTTGTGCTGCGTAGTACTGAAAACTTAAATGCCTTTTAACCTTTCCATTATTTTTTTTTTTTTTTTTCAATTTTCATTCTGAAAGATGTTTTTAAATCTGTGTAATGTGATATGTTCAAATATCACTGTTTCAGATGCTACCAAAATGACAACCTAGGGAATGTCAACAACCCCACAGTAAAGAATGACTACCTACCTGGCTCTTAAAGGCCGTGTTAAAAATCATATTTTTTTCCCCTCTTTACGGAGAGATAGAACATTTCCAAGGCAATTTACTTGTCAGATTCTGTTATTTAACCTGTATTGTCATTTGGAAATATTTTCATAATTTAGTTCCTAGTTAGCAGAGTGCTAACTGTTTCTAATCACAAGATTTTGATTTTATTTTCACTATTCAGTAGATTTGGACTTTTTAACCCTCTGTAATTGCCCACCCTTCAACTTTCAAATTTTGATGAGTTATCTCAATAATCCTAACCTTACCTGGGCAGCATTTCCTTTTATCAAAAATCTCTTCTGTTTGAGTTATTTTATTGTAATATGCATACTTATGGCTGCCAGTATATTTGTACATGACTAGATCTTGGCTGTTGTACTTAGGAAAAAGATTTTATGTTATACATGGAAACCACCAGAAAAAAATGTTTTTTGAAATTAGTAGAAAAAAACTGGTACAAATAACTTTCAAACAAAAATGTAATCTTTTACATGACTTAAAAAAAAAAAAAACCTTTTTCTTTTATTTCCAAATATTTTCTAAAGGAGGGAAGACGTCTCCTACTCTACCATCTTCTAGACTGCTAGTCCATATCTGTTTTTCCTATTTTTATTTCCTGATGTCTTACCTTTTTTTGTAGTATAAGTTACTTAATCTTTTAGAGGTTAATGTGAACATGATTTTCCAGGTAAACAATATCATGTTCATAAATGAAACTTGTTACATTTTTAAAGCATTAATGTATATATAGAAAGAGAAAGTTTCTGGTGTTTTTCTCTGGACTTTTTAGAATCAGGCTGACTCATTCTTCAACTTCATTCCAAACAGGTTACTAAGTTGGTGAGAAGGGGGGGGGGGTAAAGGAGAGGAAGAGTTATTATATATTAAGTGGAAAGCTTAATGGTGTAATGAAGATCACTGATATTATTTGTGTTTGTATAATGCCATGTATTATCTTTGGTGTAACTTGAGGAGCTTACATTTGACAGATAAACCAGAGCTCCTATGTGTATGGTGTATAGTTTTCTCTATTTTTAGGGTCAGGCTGAGTTCAGCTTAAAATAAAGGAATTTTTCTTTTGGATCTATGAATTAATGCAGCTCTATATCAAGCATATATATTACTTTCATTTTGAAAGTATGTTAAAAGATTGATTAAAGATTCATCTCTCTTCCTTACCTTGTTATTTGCTGTTACCATGACATTCTCTCTTGACTTCCCTATTCTTGCAATCACAAGATGCCAGTGTAGCCATTCTTCTTAAATGGTGAGAAATGAATGTTGGACACACATGGAGTCTAATCAGAGATTGCTGATATGATGGGTTAGTGTTTAAAGCCTTGATTTAGAAAAAAATTTTTTTCAGGCTTATTGTTGTCTTTTCACATAGTTGGAATTATTATTGTTATACTTTTTTGAAATGCTTAAAGAATAAAATTGATAAATGCTGTTTACTTGAAACATACTGTTTGATTATTTAAAAAAGTTTGTTTCTAAGGTTAATTCAAAGAAGGAACCCATAATGTGTATACAAAGACTCAGGTTTGACTACTGTTCATCTATCCAACTGGCTTTCAACACTGAACTGACCCAGGTGGACAATTTGTGTCATTTATCAAAAAAACATTTTGTAATATAAGGTCTTGTTTCAAACTAATCAGTCTTTAATTAGATACTTTATAAAATAACTCTCTAATTTTACTTGCAAAATTTACATTTATCTCCTTTGAAATAATGAAAGGTTAGACTTAAATAAGAATATGTAAAATATGCACATCATCTGTAGATTTTCAAAAAAACTCATCTGAGAAAGATTATTGGGTATATTGTCTGGTCCAGAAAAAAACAGAAATTAAGGAAAATTTGGGTTTAGCAGTGAGAAGCAGTAAACTTTTCTTGTTTTGTATTTTTCTATTCAAAATTCATTTAAAGTGTAGTTTAGCTATTATGATACTGCTTTCAAGAAGAGGTTCTGTCATCTATTTCTTTTGAAACTCTGTCTGGAAAGACCAACACCAAAAATCCACTGCCCCTATCCACAAGGAAAAGGAATTGAAGAATTATTAACTTCAAATAGTAGAGTTCTAGTGTGATGTTTAGTCTTTTCTCCTTTGAACTTGTTTGCTGATGTTGACACACAAGGAATTCACCAGCAGATGATTTAATTGTCTTAGATGCTTGAAAGATAGACATAAATTATTCCAGAGAACTAGCAATGGATTTTTTGATGTGTTGACTTTTCAGCAGAATTTTTTTTTAAAAAAGAAATTGCTTCATTTTTTTTTTCCTGGTCATTTCAGTAATAAATTTGACTTATGGATGCACTTGGCCATAAAAGCCAGATCTATTGAAAAAAAAAGGCCTAAGAATATTTTGTTTCATACTCGGTTACTGTTTTGAATTCAGTACAACAATTTATAAACTTTCAAATCAGATCATTGTGTTCTGATTTTCTTCTTTGTAAAGTGAAATTCACTGTTGGTTTGGATAGCACCAAGTTGTGCATTATGAACCAGCCAGGAGAGAAATGTGAACTAAAGATGATACTACTAAGGACGTTATATGCAGCTATGCATCTGTATTGAGAATTTTGAGTAGTGCTGGTCATCTGATGGGGGGGGGATGTGTCTAGCATGGCTTTGGCACCATATCAGTATTGATTCCATATTCCTGACCCTTTGTGCAGTACACATTTGCTGAGGTATGGTATTGCTTCCCCTAAGGTTAAACTGATCAAGTAGTGGCTTTGTCTTGGTGGAAGTGTTGAGATTCTAGCACGGGAATGCTTTACCTGAATAAAGGTGCCAGAAAGCAACAGAGTTTGGTGTATGCTTACAGTCCAACTCTTCAAACTCTCATTTCCTGACTCAACTATCAGGCTAAGTTAGGGCAACAGACTCTGGTTGGCTTGGAAGGTGGAGAGTTGCAAATGGCTTTGGCTATCGTACCTATTCTCACTCTGGAACACTAAATGTACACAATTGAACATATGCAAATCTACTTGTTAAATTTGATAAAAATAGGTTTGTACCATTTAGCTGATTTCAGATTGGTTCTAATCAAAGAGGATGAAATAATTTTAATTAAATTCCAATTTTTTTTTTGATTGCTGATATCAAAAGTCATTATTTAATTTTTAATTTTATAGACCAAGGAATTGTATTTTTTTTTCTAAAGAAAAAGCAAAAGAGCTGGAATTGTTAATCTGTATATCTACTTAATAATTTCATATTTTTAAAAGATGCATGCATGCCATAACAACTTGAAACTGCTCAAAAACATTTATTCCTTAGTTGCGTAGTCAACCCATTATCGCTATGAGATGGATTGCTCATTTTCCCAAAAGATGTGCTGCTAATCTTTTATTGTGCTTGAAATATCAGTTGAAGAAGGAAGAGGTAACCATTGCATCATGGGGGTGCTCTGTCAGACTGATGTGCAGGTCTGTAGCCTTCGCAAATCATCTGAGTTAAACATTTTCCAGTTCACATTCTCTAGAAGCAGATGAATCTGGAGAAAGGTTGACAAGTGTGTTTACAACTGGCTGTCGAGCAAAAAAGAATTTGGAACAGTGGTGTGGGCAGCCATTTTGTATGGGGATAAAACATGTTGCATTTATTGATGGACATCTAAATTCTGCTGGATACAGTTATCCTTTGGAATACCTGACTTAATCATGGGATACTTCATCATTATCATCATCATCATCATCATCATCATCCCTGTTCTACAGGAAAATAGAACAATGTGCCGTATATCCATGACTACTATAGCTTGGAAGACATCCCCCCCCCAAAAAAAAACTGTTACAAATTTGGAGCATCTTGGCAGACACTATGATCCTGACCTACCTCACAGTCCTAATAAAAGAATGTGTGCTAAGCTGCATTATATGTACAAGCTTTACACAAAGCTAGAGATTCTCTATCAAACACTAAAAATTACAAGAGAGAGAGAGAGAGATTGAGATCGTTTGTTTCCAAATTATAGCAGGTGTATGTATGTTTGCTGAGTTAAAAATTGAATCATCTAAGTATTGGATAGTTTATTACAGTATTCCCCCCAATCTATGATATTTGGTATTTATTCAAAACTGGTTAGTAATATTATAAATATATACTTTTAATTCCTAATTGTTAGCATTTTCTTTTTTGTTTTGTATGTAGTAGGACTGGTAGTTTGATGATAAAAGGTGAGATTCATTTAGCAAATATAAAATTTTTTTAAACTGATCTCACGAACTCTTTTAGCTTGATACAAGCTGTAAAGGTAATGCCCCCATGCTGTGATGCTGTAACCCAATATATTTTTCAGCATCCCTAATCTGCGGCCATGCAATGACAGATTGTTATTCTTGATTTGCTGTTAAAAAAAAAAAATTGGCCTCACTAAGTGGAAGTGGAACTTGCTTTGATAAGCTTCCATGCCACTGTCATAACAGCTATGTGGTGTCAGTAACGTGTAATTGTTAGTTATTGGTGGTGCTTGTTATTGAGTACTACAGGTTGAGAATCCCTTATCCGAAATTCTGAAAACCCGAAAAGCTCCAAAATCCAAAATATTTTTTTGAATCGCCTTCACTGGAAAATTCCAGAAGGTTCTGGGAAGGTCCCTGGGTGACACAAAGGTCCAAACATGCTTGACATACACGCATTCCTCACTGTAATTTTTGTACTTTTTCTGTGCTTTGTTGTTGGTGTTTGAAAATGTCAAAAAGGCCTGAAAATACTCCTATGGTACCGGCAGGCCTACCATAGTGATAGCTTACCTTTCTGATGGTTAAATGTACATATTTTCCTTATGGTTTCATGCACAAAATGATTTTAAAATATTGCATAAACTACCTGTAGGCTATATGTATCCATATACAATTATAATATTGTAAATGAACTTGTGCCCAGTCCCCACTTCTCAGTTGGTTAGCTACCAAATTATGCTGGTATATCTATATTCCAAAATCCGAAACACATTCAGGCCCCAAGGATTTCGGATAAAGGATTCACAACCTGAAATGGGTTTTTCAGTTTGGGGATAATCATTTTAACCGAGAAAACATTGTGGGAATGATAGTGGTTCAGCTATGTATGCTGGAAGTGTACTCAACAAAAAGTTTAAAATGATGGAATATTATCTTATGTTTGTATGTTTATTTACTTTAGTGCAATTTAGTTCTGAATAAAATAAGTAATTTGAGTAACAAAGGGAAACAAAATCTGTATTGTACAATAACATAGAAAAAAGATTTGAATTTCTATCCAATATATGTTTTAAAAAGAAAAGAAAAAAGACAAACAATCAGTTTTTAGTTTGGTTTCATATTTAGGAATAGAATAAGCACCGATGAGTAAAGAGAAAAATGAGTAAAACTGCAAGCTGGCAGTTAGACAGATCACTCTTGACAACTTACAGATCAGAAAGTTGGAAGAAGATTGCATTTGAAATCTTTGAGTGGAAAAGTGAATTTTGGTTATCTGAAAGATGCCTTGCGAATAATGTGCTTGCTTTTTTGTTTATGTAAAGAAAAGCAATCTAAGACTGAAGAAGATTATCTGATGAGATAAAATCTGATTTCAGCCAGTTAACTTACTAGCAATTCTTTCTTTAATATGATATCATTTTGTTCAATAACATTGTCTCTAAATCATGCTGATAAAAGAAACTTTTGAAATCTGAAAACCAGTGGTATCTGATAGTTACATTGTGTGAAGAGAAGCTAAACAAATCTGTTCTTGTAAATTCCTTGGATTTTCTGATTTTCAAATGTTCATGAGCTGTAACGTGTTATTGTTGTAGAAATAAACTATTCACCTTGTTTCTTAAAGTTGTATTATAGAGAGTTAATTTTTCTGGGTACAAAATTAGTGTTTGGGGTTTTCTATGACTCATACCAGTTCTTCGGCTGCCAATCAAGTAATAAATGAAAAAGAAAAAAAACCATCTTTTTATGATTATCTAATGTAGTTTTATTCCTTTAAGTCTTTTTTATTGTATCATTGTTTTTAAGACATTTAAGATTTTTTTAAAGCCTCGGTGCCAACCATTTATACTTAATAGCCACCAAAAATTACTAACGTACATCTGGAAATGACTTGAAAACTTGACAGGTGCCATGTTTTGAGTTTTACTTAGTTTTTTTAAAAAAGAACCCAAACTAACTTATGGCAGATATTTTTGCACAGACATTTCGCTGTCAAAGCCAGTGGAGAGAAAAAAAGTGGATTTTTAAAGAAAAAAAATTCATTTTGAATCACAGCAGATTAGTTAGTCATTTCACATATTGATTAAGCATTTTCTTTCTAATGGCAGCTTATTTCCCTTTTAATAGAATTTAATTTTATTCTGCATTAAAGAAAAAAGGGGTCTTTAATTATTTAGTGCAGATTAAGGAATTCTAGGAAAAACATCATCTTAATGTTGTTTCTTTAATGAAATAAAGAAATTGTCATTTTTATTAAAGCATTTAAAAAAAAAATCTTAATCTACGTATGGTTTTCATTAATTTATATTTTTTTTTCTTTCTACTGTATGTAACAGAAATTGCATCCTCTTGTTGTTGTATTTTCAATTTATTTCTCTGCAGAAGCTGAGTGATGTTACATTGCTGCTAGCTTCCGGAAAAATGTTTCACTCTGACACTGGCATGTAATTAGTTTTTCCACTACAGTGGGACTAAGTGAATGTAATTAAACTCTTTTTTTTGCTGTTGGTTATTAAATCATTGTTTAATACCTCTTATTGTTTTTCCTTTGATAGATCCAGATTACTTTACTTCGAGTGTAAATCATTGAAACTCATCATTTTGCCAGGAGAGTGAGTGCGACACAGTTCTGCGTGAGTGTACGGACTTGGGTGGATGGTTGGCTTTTGGTTGAAATAGAAGCCTGCAGCTGATCAGCTCTTAGCAACAAAGGGCATTGCAGCTCGTGTCCAATGAACGTCTGTGGCAGGTTAGTTTTGTTCGCAGTTGTATTTTGCTCTCGCAGTAAATACTGACTATGTTAGGCCGATCTGAAACCATGCATTTGCTTACTACGAGTTCCACTGGCACTCGCCGCCAATATTCTGCTGTGGCTCAGAGCCATGTTGAGGTGGGTACTGAGTGGGCATAGGTGTGGAAATTGAACTTCTTTGAATTTTTTTTCCTTTTTTCTTTTCTTCTCTTTATTTAAGAACCCCCCCCAAAAAAGAAGATTAAACTTTGCTAGGAATATTGAAATGCATTCAACCGTTTGGCTCTCAATAACTGAAACAAGTGTTTTTGTTTGTTTTTTTCTATCACTTTTTTTTAATATTCAAAGTAATAAAAAGTTGAATTTTATCCTGTGATCTTTAGCTTCATTAATCAAACAGCTATCAAAGATATCCCAGATTTCAAGGAGCCAGGTCTCCTCTACGTACTCAGTAGAAGAAATGCTTATCAAATTGATTATTTACAAAAATCTAACATTGAGCAGTACCCCTCTCCCTCCCAGTATCTTAACTGTAAGTAGCTAGAAAAATTTGTTGTCCAGACTTTTAAAGGTTACTTACTTACTACCTTATCAATTTTTATACCCTTTCCATTATGTAAGTGGTACATGCTTAGGTTTTGATGCACTTATTTTCCTCGGTGAATTACTAGCAAAGAGAAAATGAGGCCTAAGTAAATGTGAAATAGCAATAATTACCTGACGTGGTGCACTGCTGCTGGATGTTTCCAGCGGCCAGTCCACAAACTGCACCAATCTTCAGTTTTCTCCAGCTCCAATTCTGAACTACTGATGATCTTCTGGACTTCTGATTATACTTGAATTGACGTAAAAATTTGCTGGATAACTGATTTTGCCAGATTCTCAAGGTTAGACTCTTTTTTTTTTTTTTTTTTGGGCCATATTGTCCAAGAAATTGCCGTATTTTACTAACTTAGTTTTCTCCTGGGGCTTTTAGGACATTTTAGTTAGCAAAACTGCATGGTTCTACTAATGTATTCATTACTTTATGTCCATGCGCAGATTTTAAAATTTAACTTTATAATTTGTGTACATTTTTTAATTTCAACTGAAGTTGTCGGGGAGTTTTTAATTTTCATTCTGTTTTATTCTAAGTATGAAACTTATTCCATTGTGTCCTTACTTTTGATCCAGCCTGTGGCTCACAATAAGTGAAACTGCTCAGAAATGTACATGTTTAGAGCAGTGGAATCATGGGAAATGTAAAGTTGGAGGTGCAGCATGCTAGTAGATATTTGAAAATTTGAATGCCATTCAGTTTACATGTAAAATATTAGTGAGGTCATTATTCTTCCACACGAAAAATTGAGTTTAGAAGAAATAGAAAAGTGGTCCAGTCACTACAATTCTACCTTTCAGTAAGTTGACCACCACCATGCTGACAGCATGGTCATAAAACAAGGTTTTAGTGGCTGCAGATCACTGCTAGTGGACATTTTTATGATCAGTTACAAATGAATACATTGTTATTACACATACTATGAGTTTCTTCATGCTGCTTTTATTTTAGAACTGTGTGTATAATCAGTTGGAAATATCCAGGTTTTAAATTAAAGAATTTTCCATGTTATATTTTTTTAAAAAAGTAATATTGTAGCAATGATCTTTTACTATATTTCTTTTTCTTTTTTAAATATTGGAAGAAGTCTAAACAACAAAATAAATTTTTTTTCTTTTGACGTAAAATATGCATCTATTTTGGAACTATTAATAAAAGAGGTGATCTCTCACCTTTGCTGCTTACCTATGGCTCATGGTTATCTTGGTCACAAAGGAATTTTCTTGTGCCAGCCTGGTTAAGATATATGCGGCAACCTGTCATGATCTATATTTAAAATAGCAGTAGCTGGCTGTCTGTTTGTTTTTTACATTTAAGTAGAAAGCTGACCAAGATGGTGAAAATAAACCTAAGTGTGGTCTTAATGATTGATTATGGGCTGTTATTTGAAACACTCTTCCAGGCTTACTTACCTGCAGGTATAATTAACCATTAAAGTTCTCCAGTTGTGCAGGCAAAACTTTGATCTGGTTAAGATAAATCAGAATTACAAGTAAATCTGTTTTGGTTCTCAGTAATTTGAATCCTTTCTGTGCAGAATCTGCTGATTTATTTGAGGTGTTGTCTGGATTGATGCTAATCATATTAGGTACTTTTTAATCCTGCTGTAGCCTAACTCTCTTTAAAATGGCCGGGTATCGAGAGGGGCAGGAAGTAGGTTTGTTATAGAAGTTTTCCATCCATTTTTATTTTTTTAGATGTGCGTTTTAGCAGCACACAATTAAGAAATTCTGTTTGTTGGTTTTTATTGAGCAGTATATAGCTTAGTAATGGGCTCTTTAATTTTCACTTTGTTAGTGAGATATTGCCAATACTGGTCTCAAATTATCTTGGTATCTGAAATTCTAGCTTTATTATCTTTTTAAGATTAACTTTTTCATTTTTAAATAAAATGTGTGCATTTAAATTGCATTATAATAATTTCTTACAGGGTGAAAAAAGAACTGAGAAATACTTGGTCATTATTTGATTGTGTGACTTCTGGTTTGGCTTGGATTTTATAAAAACAAAACAAAAAAATTCCAGATCTGAGCTTTTAATTTATTGTGATCTCTGTCAGCTGGGATATGTTGACTTGATTGCTTATCTGTAGTTTTTGCTAGGTGATTAATATGAGAAGCTATCCATTTGTTTTTATGTCTACCAAAATAGCAAGAAAGATACTCATGAGATGATTATTACAATAATAAAGTCTGATCAAAACTTTAGACATTTTTTTGCTTCTATTTAAAGAAGCAAAAATAAGATATTTCAAAAAACTTATGGTAGCCTTTTTAAAAATCTCTTAGAGCAGTGAAATACACTTGGTTGAATATTTAAATAGATTTTCATTTTAAATTATTATTTAACCATTGCTTTATTTTTTTAACATTTTCTAAAATTGCAGATATATGAATGATTCTCTACTACAAATTGATCATGTCTGTATATACTTTAATTCTTACAAATTAAATTATACCTAATATCCAAAGGTTTATTACAATCATATTAAAGATTTTGGAAAATGTTATATAGCCCTACTGTTTCTTAAAGCATCTGTTCAGTTTTGCTTTCTTATGGATTATAATATAAACAGAAATAACAAAACTTATGTTTAAATCAATTATAAAAGTGCTAATCATTTAAATATTGGCTTTTAAGTTCTTTTGCTTGTTTGGTTTTAGCATATAGCATGGAATTATAGGATCTCTTTGTTCTATAGTTTTCTCCAAGTTGTGGTCATATGTAATTAATTGTTATGAATCATAACAAAGATTTTTGTTGGTTGTAATGAGAAAGATTTAATCTTGCAGAATTTTGCCAATAAGTTTAATCTGTTTTAGGATTTTTGTTACTGGTTGATAGTAATTATTTTGTCTCTTCTTTGGCATAAAATTATTACCAAATATTAACAAGCAGTGGAAAAAGTAGACATTAAAGTGGTTTTCATTTAACAGTAGAATGATTATTAGCCAGGTGTAAATACTCAGAAAAAAGGGATTCATGTCAGGTAAAATCTGTTGGCTGAGAAAGATAAATATGCGGCATACAGGAGAGTATGGCAAATATTTGGAATAATAATGGCATTATCTGGCTCAAGGTTATCAATATCAAGTTTCCTGTACCAGTATGGTCTAAATAAAACTTGCTACTGATAAGTAACCTGAGTTTTCCAAAGAAGTGGATGAAAGAAGACTAGAGCCAGGAGATGTGGTTTAATGACAAACTTTGGGTTCTTCAGTATAAGGAAGTGAATCTGTAAAGATCAGGGAAGAGGTTCATCATATATATAAAGAAAGATCAATAACCTTTAATTTTTAACGTTTTTCCTTTGTTGTTGTACCTATAACTTTAAACAATTTAGTGTGGTAATTTTATATTCTCGGCTAATTCATTTTAAAAGTTTGCCTTCAACCGGTAATTGGTTGGTCATTAGTGTCCTATGTGCATGAGATGAGATCTAAAACTAAATCTTTGAACATCTGAATCTGTATTGAAAACTTGATTACTTCTGTTGTTTTATGAAAATAGAAGAAGATACAACAAAACAACTTGTCGATAAGAAAATTTACTTTTTCTATAGTTTGTGGAAAAACATTAAAATATTCTATTTATCACTTATTTAAATGAATATTGAATTTTTATTTTTATAGTGCTTGTCAAAGACATCTGGTTTAATTTTGCCCGGAAAATATCTTAAATAGCCTCTTATGGGCGATTAGATACAGCTTTTAAATTACTACAAATTCTAGTCTTTGTAGCATGATCTATTCTGCATTTTATTTCTACTAAATACAATTTTAAGATGAAGAAAACTGATTAAATTCAGAAGCTCACCAATATTTAGTTTGAACTCAGCCTGATTATATTTCTTTCACTTGTAGCATTGCTTTCAGCTTGACTTGTTCCAGAGATTTTAGAAGTTACATGTCTGGAGGAACCTTAGTCTGACTTAATGTTGCCTTATGGTCAAAATGTTCATAGGAAATCGTAAGCTTGGTTGGCTCTGTTTTTACATTACCATGTTTATAACCATATTTCTCTGAGAGAAATAGGCATGTACAAAAGGTGGTGGTTTGGAAATGCGTGATTGTTGCAGGCAGGTGAGATTTCCCTATCTGATAGATATTCTTAAAAGAGTAACTTAACTTATTTTAATGAATAGTGGCAAAGATTTATCATTTTTTTCAGATCATGTTGATTTTGGAAATGTTCTTTAAAAGGATTAAACAGCCAGTTTCTCAAGACTATATTATTGATACCTTTTTAAGTTAAAACATAATATGGTTAAAGTCAAGGCAATCTCTAACTATGGTGACCTTGTTTGTTTGTTTTTTTGTATTGTTTTTTTTTATTAAAAGAAACAGAAATATATAGAGATCAAATTAATGTTCCCCCATAAAGTACTTCCTTGTAAATAATCTTGTGTTTGTTGGTTGGTTTTTGACATTTTAGATGGAAACTTCTGTATTTAAGCTTTTGGTATGTAAACGTTTTTGTTTTCAAATCTATGCAAAAGTTAAAATATATATATATATATAGCAACAAGGATCAGGTACCAACCATACTTGTCTTTAAATGGAACACTATAGTTTTATGAATGCTAAGTGTAAAATTAGAGGAGAAGCATATTTAGAGATGGCTGGTAGCTAGTCTAGTGAACAATCTCGTACCAGCATTTCTGGAAGTAGGCCACAGTGCAGTGACCAGAACATTACTCATCTTTTTAGAATGTATTGATTGGTGGTGATAACTGTGAGATGGATCTGGCATCTTGGCATTGCAAGGATGTTCATTCACAAACAGTGAAGATGAGGATGCTGATAGCACAACATAGTCTTTCCATTTTCAAAGAGAGAGGGTGAGGGGACAATGCTTGTAGCCATCTTTTAGACTGGTTATTTTATCTGGAAAATCATCTTGTGAAAGAACATAAATTGCTGTAATTTTCTCATAAGTATGTGTGATCTAGACCAGTGAAGTGAGCTGACTATTTTTGGTGAATTATTAGCCAGAAACTGCAGTGTGCATAGATTTAAAGCAGATTCCTGCACAGGAGTTGGCGAGGGAGAGAGAGGAGTTGTCATGGTAATGCTTATCGGCCAAACCATTATGATCTTTCTTAAACACCTTGGAATTATTTATCTTACAGTTTAAGAAGAAACAAAGAAAACATGGCAGTTAACAGAGAATGACTTAGGGCAAATTTTTTTAACTAGACAAAGTTTATCATCAAACAAAGACAAAATTTACATACAAACTTCATCTCTTAAGTGAAGGACACTGTCTACAGTGATACTGAATTTTGCTAACTCTATGCCTGGGGTAGGGGGTACTACTAGATTACTAAGGTTTGGGGCTGAGTTTAGTTCCTGCAGGGAACCAGCTTTGTTTGGTGTACCCTCATGGCCTGCTTTCTTCTTGCTCTTCTTCACCTGCTTGCTGCTGTGTAGGTTTCCTTCCGAGACTTGCTGGTTTTCTCTTTTACCTGGAAATGAAGAGTTTAGGTAGGGACTCATGGCCTCCCACACTAAAAAGTGGTCATGCAACTCACTTATTGCTTAAGTACACTATCCTTAATCTTGCAACTAAGATGGAAGATCCGACCAAGGAAGTAAACAACAAAACAAAATACACTCATAAGTTTTATTTTTGTTAGTCCAAAAAATATGGCATAGCAATGGGATCACCTTTTGTATTCATTTTCACAAGGATCTGATAAAGTTTCTGCATACAATCACAAACTTACCAGATTGCTGCTGCTGTATGTATATGTGTAACAGACAGCACTGCTAACATTTTTTTTAGATTGGTCAGACAAACTGATAGCAGATTCCTTCTGTTTCTAGATACTCGATTCAGCAGAAATGAAAGATACATTGTAAATCTTAACTTACATCAAAAACCTACTTTTACTTCTTTGCTAATTAATTTTTTTTTTAGAATCTTGATTTAAAATTGCTTCTACATTATACTTGATCATCAATATAAAGCTATTAGAAATTGTTTAATGTTAAATGGGTTTCCATCTTCATTTATTACTGATTCATACATGAATCATAATTGGAACATTCTGTTAATGATTTTGTCACTCCTAAATATGTAGTGTACCTGAGACTTCCATATTTAGGTAGTCAAAGTTTGGAACAGAAAGACTAAGACTACCTTAGAGCTAGTTCTGCAGAACTTGAGATTTGGTTTCTATACAAATTTTAGAATTGGACTTGTTTGTGTTTTTTTTTTTTTAAAATTTGTTTTTCCTGTTTTGAATCTGAATTATCTTACAGTTGGAAACATGCAAATAACAAAATGGGTTTGTAGATGTGCAAGTAGCTTTGGTCCATTTGAAGGTCCCATGATCTTAGTTTGGCTTTCAGAATTCATGCACAATTCATTTAATAACAGTGAAGCAAAAGCATTAAAATCTATAAACTTAACAAAAGGCTCAAACTCTGTGGTGGAATCTTAAAAAATAATAGAAGTGGTAATACTAGTACTTATATCCCTTTGTTACCAAATGCATTAAAACCTTGGTACTGGATTGGAGTGGTTAGTATTCTTAAGGTTTACCAAGCTTTGTTGTCTCTAGAAAAATCTCTGGACTGGACATTTTTCAACCTTTAAATTTCTCTTGTTTTTGAAAGTTTAAAAAAAATGATGCTACACATAAATAAGACCTTGTCACCTTCAAACTATTTCTGAAGAGAAAGAAAAATCATGCAGATAAAACTATTGAATTCTGAGCAAATGTGGTTTATGTAATTAATATTTGGCAGATATTCTCCTAAAAAGTATATAGATGCTTATGAAAGTTTTTAATTGACAGAATGCTTTTTTTTTTTTTTTTTGTTATCCTCAGGAGATTTATTAGCCAGTTAATTAATATCACTTTGACTAATTACTATCCCTGCTTGATTTGACAAACTGACTATCAAAAACAATGAAAGCTCCCTCAGAGCAGTGAGAACTCCAGCATGATTTAACTATGCAGGAAATCAGCCACACTCTGCTAAGATTTTCTAAACTTTAAATGAGAGAGATGGAGAAAGTGTTTCAACATGAAATCATAATATAATCATCATTCTACTTTTAGTAACTGAAAAAAACATGCATGCAAATCTATTTACTCAATTGTTTGCACTGTTTTCTTATCTCTCAAAAAAAGAATTGTAGTGATGTTAGAAAGAACATCTGTATTACATTGTTTTATATTTACCTTTGTCTTGTTTTTTTTTTTATTTTTGCCTCTGTAGTCATTTTCTCATAGTTGCCAGGTGAATTTCACATGTTAATATAGAGAAGTTTCAGTAGCAATTAGAAAGTAAAATTTTAAAATAAAGATTTTTTAAAATGATTAAAACATGATAGTTATAATAAAAAGCATTATCTACATAAGACGGGTACATGATCTGTCATTAAAGATATGGATAGTTTCTCTTTGCTGTTGCCAACAAATTCTTTGTAAATGCATTTTAAGCCTGCTCTTCTTTATGTTAGGTTACCTTAATAATTAGCGAAATATATATTAATATTGACCATAAAATACGAGGGTTCAGATTGGGATTGAGATAATTAGTAACACAGCTTCTGTGCAGCATGTTATCTAAAAAGATACTACTACTAAAGCAGCTTGAGGGCTCTGTTTGCTACAAAAACAATTTGAGATTTGAAAACATGTCTGATAATCCATTTCTAAACCAACCCCCAAAACAACAACATTAAGGGTACTCTTTAATTTCTGTTTTCTCAGTATATTTGAATGATGGGGCAGTCCTGCTAGAGAGCATCTTTGCAGGATTAGTGCATAAATAATACAATGCTGTAGTTTTCTCCTTTGGTCTCTGGATGCACTGAATTAGAATCGGTCATTGTCCTAACAACAACAACAAATGAAGCTCTCTATTTTGATCTAATACCAAGATATCTGTCATAATCTCAAGCTGTGTAGAGAGACACATTTAGTATATAATTATGATTTTATTTCAATGCTAAAATTACCAATCACCAATTATCGGATACTTTTCAAAATAATTAAATGTTTTTTTATATCAGTATTTTAGAGACTGCCATTTTGTGTTGGATTTTTGTTTGTTTTTTTTTTTACTGTTTAAGTGAGTTAGAACCTGTATGAATGCTATACAGCATGGTCTTGCATGACTGAATATAAAACTAGATAATTACATTTGTTTGTAATCTTCTTTACATGAGAACTATGGCATCACCCTTACATATTGGAAAAAGTATTAGGGGATTCTCTTGAAATTAATAACATAGGAGAGTCATTACAGAAAAATGCACATAATTTTCCTTTGAGGTTGATTTGATTGTTCAGATTTTATTAAAATAAAATATTTTAAAAGTAAGAGTAGAATGCAGTTCAGAAGCAGTGAATTATTATTTTTAATTCTTTATGAACTACATTGGAGTTTTGATTTTTAGTTGGTTCATGTGCTGAAGATGAAGAAAGGGATGATAATTAAAATTGTTCTAATACATAAATATATTACTATCACTCAATCATTAAACCCTGTTGAGGGGGGTGTTTTATAAGTAGGTTACCTTTTCTGTACTTGTAACGTAAATGTTTGCTAGTTGGCCCACTGGTTACTCTACTGGTCTGCTTGATTCCTTCTTTACCAGCAGCTGACCTTGTTGGCTTCTCCCAGGTGCTATATTTTCTCCCACATCTAAAAAAAATGAAGAGTTCCAGTAGTGAAGGTGGAAGTGGCAGGCCTCAAATGGCATGGGATTAGCATTGATTCCTAGCAGACAACTCCAGCACTGTGCTGCCTCACGTCTAAGTGCTGGTCTAAGAAAAAATGTTTGGTGTAAACAGAACTTTGACATGCAGACACTTTAAAAAAATGCAGCATAGAAACATAAGGAATTATCAGTATTAGCAGGATCATCATAATCAGTATGCAGATCCTAAACCTGGGTTAGGCAGGGAATCAGTAAGATCTCCAATCAGAACCTGGTTCAGATTTTGGCTACTGGGTATGTTGATAGTTCTAGATTGAGATAACCCCATATGTGCTCTGTAGGACTTTGAGATGCCAAGAGAAGAAACTAAATCCTCGTTGTTTTCCAGACTGCAGTTCTAGAAGCATAACAAGTTTACACCATCTTTTTGTAGGATGTTTCACAAATTGCAAGTTGCTCAGTTAATTCATACCTCCATGAAAACCAGTTGCTCTTGTAGGCATAGCAAATTGTTATCCAGATGTAGTGACCATGTTTAACTGTTGGCTATAATAGGCCCAAGTGCATCTCTAAATCTTCTCTTGACCTAGGCTACTGGAAGTGATTTATTAGGCATTGGCAGATAATGGACCACCACTACTACAAACATTTGTTTATCTACTAGGTGTATTCTCTTTGTGTTTCTTTAGCATTTTGTGCATTCAGTTGTTTGCTTCAAGTTTCAAGTAGCTTGATGTCTGTAAAATTTTGTTCCATTTTGCTATGGATGGTGCATTCAGTGGTTTCATCGAATACATTGTTTGTTAGTCAGTGGCTTTCCAGGCCAATGTTGAATATCAGTAACATGAATCTGGCAAAGAGAGTAAATTTATACGTGCAAACATTTCAAATCTTCGGCATGCTGCATTAAAAAAAATGATCTGTTATCTTCAGGTTGGATCTTTCTACAAGTAGCTTCAAAGGATTATGGATAAGATTGGGTACTCAATTATTTAATTAAAAAATGGCATGGGCAGGACATTTTTGTGTGCGTTTTGCATATTGAAAATCTGGATCGTTGACCACAGCTGATAATTATTAGTTGATTTGCAGCAGTTCACTGCTTAAGCTGACCTGATTGAGGTATTTCTAGCTGTTTAGGGGGTGAAAATTAGCATGCTGATCTTCCTGACTGTTCCACCCAGTCAGCTTTACTGGATCTGTTTCATTATGTGCTGGTAGTTAAAGTTGCAATCTGTCAAATACAGGTATGCATTTTGGATGGGTGGCAAATTTTTTTATTTAGGATGATGATTGAATCAATCTTGGTCAAAAATGAAGAGTCTAAGCATAGTGAAAAAACAATTGTATGTAACTGACAAAAATCACTTTTTATCCCTTGTAGTTGATGATGGCTTTTGTTGTTATAAAATAGAAATTTTTATTTACTGTGATTACACATGTAGCATAAACTGTGAGCAGATCAGTTTTCTTTGCCCCTTTCTCGCTCCTGAAAAGAGAGAAAAGACTGAGACGAGGGTGTCTAATTTTGCTTTCCGTTATTTTTATTTTTAAAACTCCTTTGAGTTTTAATAGCAGAATTACAAATAATTTTCCAGGCTCTTTAATAAAGGCAACACTAAGATGATGGATGGGTGAAGAAAGTAAAAAAAATAAAACAAAAAAAGAAGACTTGCCAGGTTTTCAGGTAAAATGGAAACTTACCTATCTTTCAGTATATCAATAAGTCACAGAATCCATACTCTATTATGTCCAGTGTAATATTGTATTAAAATGTCCTTTTCTATTTTTGTTGATCATTCATCTGTGCAACCTATCTAAAATATTAATCTTGATGCATATTCAACGGGAAAGTAAACTGCACGGTAAGGTGAATGTTTGCAATGACCTAGAATAGACAAGCAAGGTAAGTTTAACTTTTTACCTAAGGCCAAGTTGTCTGCTTTTAATAAGATTTAAAAAAGATTTGGTGGCTTCCTTCTGAATCAGGTTGCTGGGATTTCTGTTCAGGTGTGAATACAGACTATCTTTCTAATTTGAAAGCATTTTTATAGAACTGCAGCTGTTTTAACTTTGTGGGTAACTGCTGAATTGGTCTTTGTATTCTCTCTCTTGCTCTGAGGAGTGTCAGGTGTCAGTCCCTAGTATGAATTTTTAGACAGGTCGTAAATCATGGAATAAGGACATGGTGGTTTTACCACCAACACATTCATTTGTCAGTTTTTAAACTTTCTGTGAGTTTGTTTGTTTGTTTTTCTTTTCCATTTTCTTTCCTAAATCAGTCAGGTTTATATAGTGAATAAACACCCTTATATCTTAACTCACAATATGCTTAACTCATTGTTCTATAATCTATGCTTGTAACCAAATCTTTTTTACTTAAATATTTTGCTTTCATTATTATTTCCACAACATTTAGCCAGACAGTGTAATTTACTATTGTCATAAAAATATCTTGATGAATGTAGGTATTAGGAATTGCTCAGGAAATAATTTTGAGAGAGGGTAAAAAAATATGTTTACTTCAAAATGCCTTTGGAGTGTTTAAAAATTGTTTTCATGGCAGCGACATCAAAGTATGCATTTTGAATGATGAAATTAGGTAAAATTTATTATGCTGGCATTTAATTTGGCAGATCTGGTGTGGTTATCTAAATTATGCCCATTGAATTGAAGGATTAGGGTACATTTTCAGACTATATCTTTGTTTTAGATCTGTGTTTCTCAAAGCGAGCCACAGTGCATGTCTGGGGGTACACAGATTTTAACTGTTGGGCGTATGATTTCCTTTTTGGTATTGTAAATATTAGTGCATTTTCAAAATAACTGACAGTTAATAGTTGGCCCCTGTTCAGGTTTTTTGGTTGGTTTCTTGTGAGTAATTTAGAATAATATTGTTGTGGTAAGCGACAACCTTCCTGGACCATGAATCAACGTTGGTACATATACGTAAAGTCTGTTGAAGTTTGGCAAGCCCCAATTACACACCATGCCACATTTTTTAAAATTTTTCTTATTTAGACTTGAGGAGTTGCAGTGGTACGAGGTATTTAAATAGGAGCATAGGTAAAAAAGGGTTTGGGAAACCCTGAATTATATAGTAGCACTGTAATGAACTAACAGGAACAGTTAATCAAGGCTGAGGGTGAGACTTAGCTGGGCTGGCACTGGTGCTAGCAATCACATTCATGGAAAGTGAAGCTATTCTGGAGTAATGCTGAAAGCATTACAAATGCTTACAAGATTTATTGACTGTGTCCTTCCAGAAACCCAGTCAGAAGCACCATTAATGCCAATCATCAATTTCTCTGCAGTAATCAAAGATGTCCATTGGTTTATATATAATTTGAAACACCACTGAGTCATTCTCAGACCATAATGTCTGGACATTACAATCTAGACCAATTCAAACCAACCAGGCTTGTAAACTGTTAAGAAATGCTTTCTAAAATATCTACATATACCCCTGTTGGCAGACACTACAGTGGTCTGTTTATCTAAAATGGTTTTAATTTAAAAATTTTTGTCTGAATGCAATTTTCATCCCCAAAAGGATAAATGCATGAATGCAGAAATAAAAAAGTGGAAAGATGGTTTGTTTTTGTGCTTTTGCTGAATTGTTTTTAAAATAACTTGGCTCAATCTTTAAAAAAGAGTGCTACCTTTGGGGAGTTTCTTTTTCAAGGGGAGGAGTGATTCCAAAATTAAAATTAACATTCTGTATTTGCAGGTGATATTCTTGAACGTTTAGCTGGGTGTTACTGAGCAGACGGTACCTGCTTTAAGTTCAGGACGCCATGACGATTTGAGACAGTTTGTGGAGGTGAGCCCAGTTAAGTTCCTGAGCATTATAAAGCTTATGAAAATTGTGAAATCTTTATTAAAGTTTAGGATCTGCCCATAATTAATTTCAGATGCAGTTTTTTTTTGTCACTGCTCATCATCGATTTTGGTTTTGAAAGATCTGTTTACCAAAGAAAATCTTTAAAATACGACTGTTTTACTGCGTGTTAGGTTTGTGGCCATAATCATCGAAATGTACTCAGAATTAACCAATGGAGTGGCCAACTTGGGCATGTGATGCAGATTGACGTGAGTGTTTTGTGGTGATGCTACAAAAAACATCTCACACCAGGATAATTCAGAAATTAATATATGGAGAGCTTCCAGATCGAGTCAGGGGAAAATGGGATTTCCAACAGATTAATCTCTACTCTATGGAAGACGAATTTGAATGTTAGTCAAGCAAGATAGTCAAGTCTGTAAATAGCAAATGCAGAAAAGTTAACCGTGGTGGCAAATAGTAATAACAGAGTTACTGATAATTCTGCAATTAAACCTGGAATGTTTGAGATGCATATTTAAAACATTTTTAGTAGCTAAAAATGTGTAATGTTTTTGACAGTAGATACTTTTCTAAAACTGCCTTCATGGTAATAATAAAAACTGTACTGGGGACATTCAAGTGAAACCAGATGCAGGTATCCTTTGATTTACGAAAGGGATGTGATCCTGAAAAATGTTTTGTAAAATGATAATTCATAAATCGAAAGCATTTTTCCCTTTATTTTTATTTAATATGTGAAGAATGCATCCCTTATTTTCTTTCACTATAAGGCATGAAAAATATTGTAACAAGTGACACTAACAAAAACATGAAATAAAAAAAGAAAAAGCAAAATTTATTCACTTTTTTTGAAGGATCCATTGTTTCCTTACTGGCCAAAGGTTGGAGTTTGAAGAATACATCAAGAGATATCTGAACTTTTTTTTTTTTTTTAACTCCTGGTATAACTCCTTATATTAGCATATGATGTCTGCCATTATGCAGCTACACTTAATACAATGATTCTTGTCTGGAATTGTCATCCTTGAAGATAGTCAGGGCTTGTTCAACATGGCTGAATGCCTCTGCAAGTCTCGTCCTAGTCAGTTGTGTTTTAGTGGTAGTGGTGATACGTTGCTGTCTTCCATGGTAGCCCTTTCTTGATTGAGATCCAGCAGGTCCTTGGTTGCAAGCTCCTCAGCATGAGATAATTTCACCACATTTGAGCTTGAAGAGGGTCTCCTCCTAGACATGTTCAAAAGATAAAAAAAACAAATGAAGAAACTCTTTCCAACAGCAGCATAAAGTGGTAAATTAATGCAGACTGATGCTTGTGCATCTTGATTGTGTTTTAGTAAGACAACCAGCCAGCTTTGTAGTTTGATATTTGTAATAGTGAAAATTGTTTTGTAACAGGAAAAGTTTTTATACCAATTTAGCTATAAAAGGTGAGGACTTTTTTTTTTAAGTGAAAATTTGTAAATCAAGGGATATCTGTACCATTATGGTGGTCCCAGTTCAGCCGGCTTGCATTTGAACACCTCTAATATAGTGAAAATAATGAATAAAAAAACACTGGACAGATAAGACAGCCCAGGACTTTTTTTCAATTTCTGATCTAGAAATTTTGCCTTAAAAATGTATGATGCTAAAAATTGCTTTTTTAAAAATTTATTTATTTTTTAAAATAGGTTTTTTGGAAGTCGCATTTGGCAACAGTGAGTGATATTAGCAATGGGAACCTGTTATTCAAAGTCAGGTCATGATGCTGCTGAAGCAACTGATGACAAAAAAATTCCATATCCAAAAGATACTCGTTCAAAGCACCCAAATGGAACTGTTTACTTGTATAACCCTGTAAAAGAAAGAGAGACCAAGAGTGCAGAGGCTACAGGAGATGAGCTCCAAGAAAAGGAGCAAGAAGGTGAGGAAGTTCAGAAGATAAATACCATTGATAGTGGCATTGAAAGTTTGATTTCTTCACATGGAAACAACAATGGGCTCAAGGAACAGAAGGAGGCAGCCAAAGCGTCTGAGCCATCAGAATCGACAACAATGACATCATGTGGTTGTGAGAACTGTAAACAGAATGACAAAGCCTGCAAATGTAAATTTAAGTGTCTTCCGCAACTGCCAGAAAGCAATGTTGACTGGACAGCCAGCTTAGGAAGGCAGCCAGTCAGGGGCCTGGAAGGCAACAACTCTTGTCTGAAGAAAACAAGACGGGTGAAACCTGATGTCAAGTACAACCGGTTGTCTTGCAAATCAACAGACAGCTTGGACTGGATGCGGTCTCTGGCAACGAGCATGGATCGGACCCAAAGCCAGGTTTCAGATGTGTTTATGGATGACGTTAGCCTGTATGCACCTTTGGCACATTTTGACTCAATGGAGCTGCTTGAAGATGAAGATGAAGAACCATCTGCTAAAATACAAAAAAAAGGTAGTGGTAAAAGTGTTACTATTAAGGACCAAAGGACAAAGATTGAGATGCTCAGATCTGGAAACACAAGAGAACTTAATATTCAGGAGATAAAGAAACAACTTTCCACTCAGTCATTACTTGGCTCCAGGTAAAATTGTGATTTTCAAATTATTATTTCAAAATTGAACAATTTTAATTTTTTTGCAGTGTTATATGTAATAAAAAATAGATGTTATTTAAAGATGAAACAAGTATTGCCATTTGAAAATGGGATGTAGAAACTAATTCTTGCTTATTATTGAAAATGTCACAGATTCTTGCTGATTATAATCATAGTCATCATCTAATACATGTATGTAGCTCCTGGCTAGTACAGATTCATACTTAAATTTGCTAAGTTCTTAAATAGCTAGATGTTAAAAGGACAAACAAAAAAAAGAAGTTATGCACAAATATCGTTGTTTTATCAGAGTGAAAAGCAGAAAGCAAAGATTTTGTTTTGATTTGGTCCACCACAGCATTTTGAATGATTTTCCAGCTGCGTAATGGCAGTGTGTCACTAGATTCCACTTGCTGTCAAATGATTTTGAGAATGAAAACTCTGGGTTATTGAATGATTATGAACATAACAGCAGGCTAGCAGGTGTGATGACTTCTGCAGACTGATAACCGAAAGCTGGACACTCAAACAGGCTGAGATGTAATGACCCATGTGAATGAACTAGAAGCCACTGACAAGTAATGACGCTGGAGGTTCAATGCGATTGGTGATTGGTCAGTGCAGTGTGGTAGACTGGATGTCTGTCTGCAGGGTATATTAAGGCCATGTGAGCAGTTGACAGGATCTGCTCAATACCGCACTATTCAAATTTTGATAGGTGTTTTCCATTCTTTGGTGGTGATTTGTATCTGTCTTCTTGTGAAAGATGAATGCTCCCAAGAAGAGAAAAATGGACAGCAAACGCAAAATGTTATAGGAGTAGGTAAAAACAAAACACACTATGCATGATTTACCATGAGAGAGTGGCAGTTTTCAACAAGTACAATGTGAATTTCCACCTGACTTTGAAAAACCTATTTAAAAAGAAAAAGAATCTGAGCAGCAGTACTTGTTCCATTGAGATGTTAGTACAGTAAGTCTTATTTATTTGTTTTTTTCTTAGAGAGAAGTACAAACCCTTCTACTTTAGATTACACCAGTAATTTTACAGTCTTTGTGCAAATAAATGTGAGCACACATTTTTTGTTGAAATGACATTTATTCAGTTATACTTTCAGTTGCACAAGATTTAGTTTGAAATATGTCCACTAAAGTTTGGCAACAAGTTTTAGTTTGATGGAATCCACCAAATTTTCACATTAACATCTTGATTGTAATTTAAAGGTAAAAAAAAAGGTTTTGTACAAATCTAATTTTCTTGGCCTTACTTTTCAGATTGTCCACAGATCCTCTATTTGGTTGGGATCAGGGAACTTCTAGGCCAGTCTAAGTATTCTGCATTGTATAGTCTGAAAAACTTCTTAGCAGTGTGGCAAAGTGAAAGATCCTGCTGGAATACTCCACTATCTTCTGGAGGAATGTACTTGGCTGTTTATCATAACCTCCACTAGAATGAATGAACCTGCCTCATGGCAGGAGAAATGCCCTCAAAATGTGTTATTATTGGGGTGTTTCATGAGCAGTAATAGGGTGTATCTGTGACTTGTATCTTTTAGCTTCTTTCTGGCTTTTCATCCATTCACTATATAACCCAATAGTTGATGAAACCACAGGTATGTCAGTATTGCATTGTCCAATTCTTTCTTTAGCAGGTCACTGGTCTTCCAAGGATCCACTTCACTCTTTTGCTTTCATCTACACTCCCTTTTTTGTTTTGGAGATATTGAGCCATTCTCAAGTTTTTTTGTTGTTTTTTTTATACATCAGATTATTTAAAGAGCCTAAACTGACCCACATTCCTTTGCCATAGCTCTCTGAGGTAGGGATGTGTTACAATTTTGCTGCTTTTTCTTGTGTTATATCCTCATTCAAAAGTAACAAGGTAACAGTTTTAAAGAAAGAATGAAGAATTTTTGAAGTCAAGAGCCCATAGCCAGACTAATGTAAGGTGCAGTTTCAAAAGGGTTGATGTATTTGTTGGAGAGAGTGTTATAATCATACCACATTATGATGCACTGATGTCATTCATGCATATAGGGTAAAAGAGAAACTATAGTGAAAAATGTCCAAAAAAATAATTGATGTTTACACATTAATTTGCACATGACTGTATAATGCTTTTTTAAAAATTCTAATGGTTATAATAAGTTATTTGTATATAATCTATCCCTTTATATTAGGTATAGCTTTCCCAGACTTACCAATCTCATGCCAGAAGTAAGTGACCTGTAGGATAGAACATTTTCCAACCTTTGGACTAGATATTTAACTTGAGAAGCATTTATTCTGGGTCTAGAAAATTTGTGTATAGTACAGCTATCAGAAGATGCTAAGAGTGCTTACAAGATGCCCTCATTGTATGTGTGTCTTGCAGTCATAATTAACATTTTCCATGTGCTTTTGCTTTCACAGCTTTCTCTCTTTTTTTTAAATTGAACATCTTTTTCACAATTTGCTTTTCTTTCCATCATCATTTTGGATGCAGTTCTAGTGACATGTAACATTTCCCAGTAAAATGTGACACTGGTCTTGCACATGTTAGCCATTTATTTAAGCCTTCTTTCATGAGGGCAGACCCTTAAAAAAAGCAAGTTTGGTGGGCAAGTGTGTGTATTTTATTGTTACCTTTCTGCTTGTTTTTTTTATTTTTTGGCTTTAAAAAATGTTTTCTGGTTAAAAATCTGTTCTGGCTATCAATGTTGTTTTTTTTTTAAAATCATACTCTATAGGCCCAGTTTGTGATGGTTATGGCATCTTTACTGCACATGTTTGTTGTATACTCTGCCTCTTTCCTTCTGACTACCAGAAAAATGTGTTCTCAGATCCTTTTCCAGTAAATTGGAAAGAGAGTCAGTCAACAAAGTGACCTTTACCAGTTTCATATTTAGTGATGCAGCCATGCCTTTTGGTGCTCACTCACAAATGCTACCTGTAGATATTCTCTTTGTATGTAGACTTCCTACTTTTTTATAGCTTCTCTTGCTGCCTTAAAAAAACCACTCATCAGTTTGACATAAATATACATCTACCACAATTCTTTCGGATTTCACAGGTGTATGACGATCCAGTTACTATAACATATCTTTGCTTTCTCCATCCTCTCTATCACTGGAAGGAACTTGCTTGTTCATCTGGTTTACAGCCTTATTTGGCGAAATTTAATTTTTTGCACTTTTTAAACAGATTTCATCTTTTTCTTTTATAAATTTTAAAAAAAGTTTTGTTTTTTTGAGAAAGTTAGGTAGCAATTCATTAATATTCAGTGGTCGCAGGTAAATCTATTTGTCTTTGTTCTCCTGTGATGTATACATGCTGGCTGCTGATATAACTTCAGTCCTGCTTTTTCTAATCATACAGTTGAGTCATTTTTTATTGATTTTAATATCGCTAACTCTGATGACATAGAAACAGACTGATCTGCAGCCAGCTGTCAAAATCAATTTGTACTGCTGGTTGATTATGTGGATTAGGTTATGATTTTAATTGAATGAAACATCTTTAGTTTTATATATATATAACAGTGCTGCATAAATAAACCATGTTTATTGTCTTCAAATGGAATTGGAAATTTTGTCTAAAAAGAAAAATTAAATTAATTTACTTTTTCAAAAAAGCATGTTGGTTAGGTGTCTTATTTTTAAAAAACATTGAGAATGTAGATTTCTCATGCTTTTGCATGATTATTATTATTATTATTTTGGAAACTATTGCAAGTTTGGTAATGTGGCAGGCTGTAGTAGTGTTTTGGAAAGTTAGAACCATTCAGCAGGGTGAGTAGTTTATCCTGGGAGGAGAAAGAAAGAAACAGACTGGCATTACCATTAAATATTTTAGCAGGAAACTGAAATGTCATTTTAGTGTGGATAGGTGATAAGGATATTTTAACAAAAAATTAGTGTTTTGGTGGTAGAAATGTCGACCTCTACAAAAACCCTAAAGATACCGAGGACTGACTTGGTTCTTTGTGATAGGACTAAGAGGCTAAAGATCACACAACCTGAATTAACAATAGAGCAAACCTGAGTCATTTAAAAGAAGCTTTGAAACGAAAACTCAATTTTAAAAAAAATTTTTTTTAAAAATGTGATGAAATTTTAAAAGGGTCAAATGATGAAAAGTAAGAGTGATTGTAACTTGAAGAATGCCTCTGATGATTCAAATTGTACACTGAAGTTTTTGGGTCTTCTGGATAGAAGTTTATAAAATTATCTGGGTGGGGAAAACTGGCCAATATCTCACTGTTGTTTTCAACCATTCTCTGCATTCATGTCACAAACACAGGAGCTAAAGGTTTGGAAACAGGAGAGTCGGCCCACATTGTAAAGGTATGCAATGCTTTGTTGAGTGAAACTGTCGAAGCTGGGCATTAGGTAGTCTTAAATTATATGCTAGATGTATAGTTGTTTTTGAGCTTTAGTTTGTCTAATGCTTATAAATACTGCACTGATCCAAATTATTGTCTTTTGTACATATATTTACTAATACAGATAAATTGAGATGTATCACTTTAAAGAAAGTCTTTTCCATCTTTGCACTCTTGTATTATGGCTAATTTAAATAGCAACAAATATTAGATATTTGTGCTTTACCATAAAAGTAACTACAGCTGCTATTCACATTTTTCTAATTAAAACTGTTTTTTTTTTAATGTGTATTTTTTAAGGAGGATGAAAATTAGCAGGCAAAGGAAGTTGAATAGGTTTGTGTTCTGCGTTCTACTCTCGGTACAAGTAAACAAACTTTACCCTCATCTGATGAGGTCAAGGATCTAATACTACATTGTACTTTTATATTTAGCATCTTGCTCCAGTCCACTACTATTTAATTACATTACTGGCTACAGAAGCCCTCTAGTTTTTTATATCCAATTTTACTATTTACATATTGTATTATTTCTGTTAACATGTCTTCTAAAGCCTCTCTATACATATAAATGGAAACTATTTGGAACTAATGAATGCCAGTTCATATTGAGCAAAGGATATAGAACAACTAAACAACTGTAAAGAAGAGGAAAACTAGAAACATAGACAGACAGTGTATTCCCATGGAATAAAATGAACACTAGTGGAAACTACCCCCTGACTCCAGTCTTAATGACTACATTAAGAGAGAATTTCCTGTGTGACTACAAAACAGAAAGGAAGAAATAAAAAATGCTTCCTCTAACTTTCTCAAAAAAAGACAGGTGACATTTAGTTGAAAAATTAAAGATTATGCTTGTTTTAACAAATAATTTCTTAAAATATTTAAAAACAAACAAAGTACAGATCAAGTGAACATACCCCCACCAAAGCAAAGTTTGCGCATTCATAATACGAATGAATACTGTTTCTATGTCGATGTCTTTTTTTTGCTTTGTCAGGTATTTTGTCAAAGTCTCGTTTTTTGGAACACAATGAGCCTCTACCCTGTTGAGCATTGAATCAGTGAAGCCTTTATATCGGAGTCTGGTCATGGTTTTCTAAAAGTCATTCTAAAAGCTTGTGTGTGTGTTTTTAAAAGGATAATTGAACATTTTAATAAGTATTTGTTAAATATTAAATCTATAAGCTCAACATACTGGTTTTAGAAAAAATGGATAAACGAATGAAAAATGTTAGAACTAATTTGCAACCATTTTTCGGCACTAGTTACAGTTCCTGATATAAATAATACCAGCAGTGAAACTCTTGGTTGGGCATAATCTAAAGAATGAATGCACAACTTTTCAGTTCACAAATTCACATCCACTTTTTGTTTCTTCTATTGCTTCTTACCATTGGGCCTTCATTTTGTTTGTTTTTTATTTTCCCCCTGAAATTGGTTATCCATAATGGCCCTCATGGCCTGTTCTTGTCATTGATGCCAAAGCTGCAGAATTAAAGGATTAGTTCAGACTTTCCCTTTCTTATTCTTCTTAGTAGTAATGCGATTAGCCAAAGAATCTAAGTTTTGGAGACCTTTTCCTGTTACCTTTATCAGGGTTTAGTCTAAAAGTCTAGTTTTGTTGGAAAACTTTCCGAAACAAGCTTGTTGCTTATTTTTATTACTATTAATAAAGTCAACAGGGAGCCCAAATCAATCCTCTGACTTCTGTAGATAAAACAGCAGTGCTATTTTTCTTTCTTTCTTTCTTTTTTACATGAAATCCATTTCTGTTTTGGGCAGCTTAGCTAAACTTCAATGCTTAGCAGACAAGTTTCTCTCTCTCTCTCTCTCAAAAAAAGTAGTCTCAGATGCATTTGTGATTAATTCACATCAATCACATCAAAATCAGAGTTGCCAACTTTTCAGTTACTTAAAAGTATCCTGAAGTTTTCATATTAGAACTATTTGTAAGATGACCTTAGCTACCAACATGATTTAAAAACCTGCTATTTAGGCCTGAATTCATTTTAAATCCCTGTAGATGGGTATATAACACATTTCAAAAGAACTATAAAACCATAGTGATGTTTGACTTATTAAAGGCATGCTGTATGTGTGTGTGCACTTTGTACAAAAATGTGAAATTACTTTTTGCATGGCTTTATTGCTGTTAATGGATATTATTTTAAAATAACTGCATTCTTCCAATGTTTTATAAAATTATAGTTAACAGGAACATACTATAAAATAATGTAGGTAGAGCCCCATTAATGTGTGGTAAAAAAAAAAAAAATAGGCTCAATAATTCATTTTGTTTGTTCTCCCAACACTTGCCAAAATAATTTTGTTGTGAAAAGTGGGACCTTCAGCCCGCACGGCTCAACTAGTTCAGCTAGTAACATCTTAATATGCTAAGAAAAATAACATGAATAATCAATAAATCATTAACCTTTTAGTTGTATTTTTCCACTGATTTAGCTTTCTAAGGAGCTTGGCATCAATTTGGGTGTACACAGAAAAATATCATGAGAAAATGCGAAGTTGGTAACTTGGAGTCCACTCTTGATTAAATCTGAAGAACAGCGGTTTCTGTTTCCTGTCCACTTGTTGACCATCATGGAAGATGCCTAGTCTACTAATCCATTAGATCAGACTTAATATGCAGAAGACTCACCTTGTTGGCCACGGTTTTGAAGCTCTGCTCTTCGAAAACTGTCACTCATGCGAGCGGTCCTCGCCGACACACAATTCTTTATGTAGTTCATCTACATTTATAACTTTGGATCTTACTGCAGCCTTTTAGGTCAGACTACTGAAGTTTACCAGGTATAGGCAAACCTACTGCTAATTGCAGTGGTTATTGAAAAATAGAAGTCCCCCGCCTTCAAGGGTGGAGGCAAGAGATGCTTTTTTCCCTGGGCCTTCAAATCATCCGCCTGGAAAGGTTAGGTGCCTCCAGACCGATTTTCGGACTTGAGGTGCCAAGGCTTTTTTCCCCAAGAGGCTTTTCGGCTGGGGAAGTGACTGCTCTAATGGAGTTTCACTCCACATTGGAGGCATTTTGCACCCCCCCCAACAAAACGAGGTGCTTTGGCACCTCAAGCTTGGTTTTGCTTCCGACATTGTGAAAAAACACTTAGTAGTAATTTCTCAGATCTACCTACGCCATCACTAAATACCTCCTTGAAGGACGAAGGGAGGTTATGCTCTGGAAGTACCTGTTTAGAACAGGTGTCAAAGAGCACCACCCAGTAGTCACACGTTGCAGTTTTAAAAAAAAAAAAGCAGCCAAATCTAGACCAGGTGTTGATTGTACCAGAAGGCTGTGATAAATTGCGTAGCTTTTAATAGCAAAATGACTTGTTGCATTGAATGCTATAATTTCTGATACATGTTAATAAATCTCCCCCCCTCTAACAAATTTAGATATTACTATCTTTGTGTAAAATGCTTGTAAAGGCAAAACAATGGTTCTGCAAAGGTTAAGAGATAAATCAAAACAGTCTGGGTACGACATTTTGTTTTGTAAAGAAAACTAGCATCATTCACTTCCAAAGACTCTTAAATCACTGCTAGATAATGCTATGAGCATGTTACCTTTACACACATTAATGAACTTCCTATGTACTACTGTCATATGTTTCTGATGGTAGTTATATTACTGCTATTATTTTTAGTAACTTTTAAAAAAGAAAAAGATGTATTTTTGTGTACTGCAGAGATGGTGAATTTCCCAGTCTTGGCGGTTCTTTATTCTGCTTTCCTGCACGATCAGAGGTTCCTTCCATGATTGTGGATGGCAAAGAGGTTGTCCTGATAGACGCTGACACATACACACAAATCATGGACGAGATTGCATTGCTCAAAATGAAGCTTGGTCAGCTGACCAACGTAATACAGGTACGAAATCATGTTGTAGTGATGAGATGGTTGCTGGTAGGTTCTAATGTAGAGTGGAGCGCACAAATATTTCAGAATGTGGACTAACTTATCCTTTTGCTTAAATAAGGTACTAGTATCCTATTTTTAAACAGTGTTGCATTAAATAGTAAACAAAATAAAATACTTGATTTATTGATATTTTTCAAACAAAATAGAAGCAAGATTCTTCTATGAATGGAATTGTACTCTCTCTAATCAAGAATGCTGAACTTGTTCCTATGTATTGATGTGTTCAGAAAATTTCCTCTCCATATGCTGACCTGCTTACCATTTTTATAGTTGTTTATTTCTTGAGGGAGTTGGAACTATTGCAATAACTGTTATACCATTATTAAACAGGTGGAAGAGCAAGCCTTAAATTTATAATTTACCATTTAGTGACAGAAAACTTGTTTTAAGAAAAAAATATAATAAATGTATCTCATTTCTGACTTGGGTGAACATCATTTTTTTTATTGGTTTGAAACCCCATGCACTTTTCTTGGATATGTGCCATAGCTTTTATAAAAAATCTCAAAGTCTTCCCCTTTCTTTTTCTTGATGATCTGATTTGTTTTTGTGTTATACCAGAACAACCAAATCTGTTGCTTGTTTGTTGGGCCTGAGAGAAATATCTTGTAATTAATGATGATGATCGTTGACTGATTTATGATCCTGATGAATTTAAAGCATCAGTATAAAGTTTACCATCATCCCCTGGTAAGCCTGCTTGTGGTGGTCCAGCATATTTGATAATAGTAAGAATAAGAGAGGATAAAAATTCTGATTGGTTGCACCATTTCTTTGGTTTTGAGGATTTCTTGAATTAAAAAAAAATTTTTTTTCTTTAATTACTAAATTTGTTTATTTATTAACATCTTTCCTTGAAGGAAGCATTTTTAAAATGTTAATTTACGATTGTTTATTATGCATGCTATTAAAGGGTCAGTTCAGCATGTTTGGTGGCAGCATAAGAGATCCATTGACTTAAGTCTTGTAACCAAGAAGTCGGTGGATACCTATCAGTTAAATGTTTAATGTTGTGCATATTACGTATATGTGAATTATTTATCTACAATGGTCCTTTAAAATTTTAGAGCTGTTGTCTCTTTTGAAAGTGGACATATATGTATGTGTGTGTATATATATATACCAGTATTTATTTCTAGGAAGAGCAGTTACTGACTGGAAATCCTGTTCTTGATTACTCCATTATGGATAACAGCACATGACCAAGTAGGTACATCAAGGTGAAAATTATGTTCCACTAAGCTCTCATTAAAACTTTATTATTTTCTTTTTTATGATGGGAAACCAACTCCAGTTCTAATGACAAGATTTTTAAAAAAAAAAGTTTTGATTCGTTAACTCTGTTTAAACACACCGTCCATAAAATTTCTTTTTTTTTAAAAAAAAAATAAATATTTTCTTTAATATTTTATAAAAGGTCGATAAATAACTAAATTTATATTTTACTAAAATTGTTTGTAGGTTGCGTTGCATAAAAAAAATTTTGTATATTGATAAGTTTATAATTGAATTTTTTTCTTGTCAGATGCTGTTGGTAATTTTGGGGTGGAAGTTTTATATACTTAACTCTTTCAGGTTATCCTGGATAAAATTATTAGTTGGAGGCATGGAGGAGCATGTTTTTAGATCAGCGATGGGCAAACCAGGCTAGTGAGTGGGCTGCGAGATTGAGATTGGGCATGTGCAGTGACCACGACTCCACGAATAAGCTTAAACGTGTTTAATAGAAGACTGAATGTTTCATGTTGAGTCTTCATTCATAAATTAATAGAAGTGTCAGTATCTTCAAATAGTAAAAGCAAAATAAATATTTATTTGCACGTTGATACGTCATACTCGATGCAGTGTCATCCAGTATTGCCATGTTAAAAATTAACGAATTTAGTTAAATTAGGTGGGGACGATATTGAGCTTCAAAAAAGATTTTCCTACTGCTAAGTACAGACAGCCAATGGAACGGGCGCCTTGCTGACATCAGTCTAATGGAACAACTGCACCAGGGGCTAGGTGGTTTATTATGCGTGTTGGCAACAAAATGTCTTGTGGGTCACACCCAGAAGCCTGAGGAGGGTCACAAGCTGCCCACCACTGGTTTAGATGTATAACACTATTTATTGTACTTTTCACATTTTAAACATGCTGGTTTTCCTGAAATCTGTCATGTGTTGATATGAATATCTGATTTTAATTCCCAACATCATTAAAGGGAAAAAAACAAACAATGCTTATTGATTATCTACTGTCACAGTAGGTGCTAAATTAAATGACTGATTTGTCTCCCCCTTTCTATTTCTATACAACTATCTCAGAATGTGTTTTATACACCAGGCAGTTAGCCGTCTAGAAATGAATCTGAATTAAGTATATAAAATTTCCATACAAAAAATAAATACAAAAGACAAATAGCCTGAAATTATTAATGGTATCTGTCAAAAAAGAAAATTTTAATTATAAATTTATCAATATACAGGTATTCAAGTTTAATCCCCCATTCATCTTTAGTAGTCAGAAAACCTAACATTCCATTAACCAAAAAAAAAATTGCTTGATGTTTACGTTAATTTTTAGTTTTTACTTATTCGCTATTGTTCCTCCTCCACAGTATAGTACTACACAGTTTTTATCTGTATTTTCCAGTGCCAGTTATGTGAAGAGATCTGACAGTCACCAGGAATTGTCATGGCAGTCTCTCTGGGACCACAAGCTTCATTACTGTTAACTCCACCTTATCATCTATCATCACCAGCACAGATTTTCATCCCTTTTTTCAGCAACAATACATCTATCTGAATGGAAATAGCTTTCTTTAGCTAACAATCACTACACTATATTTGTATTTGAGGGATTTCATTACATAATCACCTTTTTGAGCATTATTTATTTATTTTAATAAGTTTTAAAATTGTTTTCATTTTAATACCTTTGATCATGCATATTTTTTTCTTACTCTATTTTAGCATCTTTATCATTGTTTTTTTTTTTGAAAATTAAACAAAAGGTCACAGTATTTGCAGGTGAAAAGAAATTTTGATATCAAATGAATCCGATGAAGTTAATTAATTTTTAATAATTTTAAAATTAATTAAAGTTTTGTTTGTTTAAAATTAAAAAGGATAAGGCACATGCTTTTGGTCTTAAAACATTTAAAACTGAACTAAGTAATACTTCAGAGTTACTGAAGTCTTGAAACATCTCCGACTTCATCGTTTTAACATTTGTCTCCAGGTCTGGTCTTTAAGATCAATTTTGTGCACTTTGTAGGGTGGAATACTAAAAAAAATACAGTAGATGCTGATCAAATTCTATTCAATACCGGCTACTATTATTTTCCTTTCTTTTTTATTTTGTAAGCCATGTTTGGTTTTTAGAAAAATCTTGGTATTGTTTTTTTAAAATGGCAAAAGATGTAGGAATTTTTTTAAAAAATATCTGCAAAATCAAATTATTTGCAGTTAGTTTTAATTTATTTTCCAGCTTCTGATGAGGATTTGTCAGTTTTTAAATTTAGTATTGATGAGGGATAAATTGCTTGCATTGATTTGATCTTGTTCCACAAACAACATTGTCTAGTTGCCATTCCTGAATTTTGGTAGTCTTCTATCTTCATCAGGATATCACCTATCTCTTAGGTATTATAGAGGTCCTTTGTAAGGGAATGTAAGGAATAGATTTTATTTGCATTAAAAAAATAAATTAAATAATATACCAGGGACATTTGATTGAAACCCAGCTTAAATGACATCTGTGTAATGGTGTCTGGGCAGGTTTAATTTGGAGAGGCCTAGTTCATCACAAATCTATTCTAGTATAAGTGGGTTTCTGTTGGTTTATGACTCTTCTTTTAACTTTAAGGAATACAGTATTAACTTTAGCAAGACATGGAGATCAGTGATTTAAAAAATAAGGTCTGGAAAGGTTAAATTCTGGATGGACTGAGTAGTCTTTTGGGTAATTCTTGGTTTTTTTTTTTTTCTTTTTTTGTGTTTCAGTGGGTAAGACTTTACTGAAATTGACTGTTAGTACAAACAAACTTAACACTATAAAAAGAAATAAATGAGAACGTTAAAACAGCAACGTAAGATGGGAGGATTGTAGATGATTGTGCAGATCAGAGGCTTTGTGATTTATCTTTAAAATTACTTAAAGAAAAAATTTGCTTTAAGATGTTGAAAATAGGCTAAGTTCAGGCATGCCAATTGTTTGTTTTTTTTTTACTTAAAGAAGAATACTCAGTTTGTTTGAGAATTGTATTTGCCTGCCATTAAGGTTAGAATGGGAAGCTGCTTGAGGCAAAGAGGAAGAGAGAGTATTCTCTTGTTGGCACATTTTGTTCCAGGTATTTAGAATTTTTTTGCTTTGGAGGAATTGTCGATGCCTGCAGATTTATTTTTAAAAAAACAAAACAACAACCCCCCCATAGATATAAAAGCGCAAATAGAACCTGGCCTGTGTGGAAATCTCTCAACTCTGGAATGACTAGTGAAAACTGTCGGTCGTTAGCTTTGACTCTGAACTTGTCCTTATGTTTGCGCCTGTCTCTCTATTTTCAAATTTTTTTTAGCAGTGACAAAATGGAGCCAAATACAAAATGTTATTTGCAGAAATTCGCACTTCATAAATTCAGATAGAAAAAAATAGAAGAGGGGGAGTTATTTACCTTGTTGCATATTTGCTCAGAAGGGAGGTTGCAGAAGCTGGTTGCAGAATTTCTCTTGTTCAAATTAGTAGTTTTTTTTAAAAAACAGATGCCTGGAAAGAAAAAAATCACTTGTGGCTCAGGTCCTGTCAGTTTTGTGGGTTTTCTTAGCTGCTTTTGATGGAAAAATGACTTGAGATTTTTAAAGCTGTTCATTCATGTGTAACAATCATTTATTCTATTTAGCCCCTGACATGGAGGTCCTTGCCAATTCTATAATTATATCTGTTAAATTTAGTGTCATTGGTCAATCTGCAATCCAGCAGTTAAATTTGTAAACAGGACCAGCATTTCTAGATCCACATGTCTCCAAAGTGTGTTTTTAGGGATCTGAATTGTTTTTAAAAGAAAAAGGGAAAAGTGGACAGACACCTGCTATATGGAAATGATAAAACAGTAATGGAAAAAAAATTTTCTTTGTTTTTAAAAAAAATATCTTAAAATTATATTTTTAGATTTACTGAAAGGATACAATGATGATTTACTTTTTATCAGCCTGTAATATGAAAATTTGTTTACTACACAAATCAATAGGGAAGAAAAACAAAACAAATTTCCTTTTAATTTCTTAAACCTTCTAGAATTAGAAATTACTGCTTTGCTTTAAGAACATGAGTAGACAGCATTAAATTTTTTCTTCTTTCTCTTCCCCATTGTTTTGCTTAGTTGAAGTTTTTAGTGTCTTGGCCCCCTATTATTATTATTATTTTACAATTAAGGTCTTTGACATAAATCAATCTAAATACTTCTGCTACATGCACTTGTTTCTTGGTGGCACACTTATTTGACCAAGAAGTACCATCTATACTGGTTCAGTTTCTGCTCAGATGAGTGGTGACCAAATAAAGAATTAGATAGAAAAGCAAATATCCGTATCTATTTGCTTAGCATTTTCAATGTTTTATTAGCATTTGAATGCTCTAATACAGTTAGGATATTTTATTTTGTGTTTTTTTTAGATGATGTATTGCCCTGTTATTTGAATTATAAACCCTAGCCATTCAGCAGTCTAGAATAATTTTAGTTTGTAATTAATTTTATTTTAAATCGTTGTCTGTTTAGCAGTGTACATAATATCTCTGTCACCTGCAAACACAGCACCAGGTAACGTCTTCCATCTTGCTTACAGTTGTGTCCAGAAAACTGTGACAATTTCTTCCATGTACAGAAGTAAATTAAAAGTCAATGCTTTGACCTCTTCCACATTTATATGAAATTTTTTTTTAAAGACAAAAACTTACAATTTTTTTTTTTTACAGTTTCTATACAGTACATATGCCTGTGTCAAATGTTAGATGTATATGGACACCAGCAGTAGGATGAGACTGAATGTTTTGTCAATATCTTGTCTATGGTGGTGTCAAAAAAGATTGAGACAATCATTTTTATACTTTATTATTTCTGAAATGTTCAGTAACTGCACAGGTACAAACATTTCAGTAGCTTTAATGGGCTGATACAAAAGTGAAACACACATTTCCAGTCTGTATTTTTATGGAATGTTCAGATTAATAATACTTAAAAATTTTGACATTTTTATAAAGCTACATGCTGTACAACTAATAAAAATTCTAATTCTAGTCAACATTTGCATCTGCACTGATGCTTTTATTCATTGAGACAACTTCCCTGTAGTCTTTTTATGGTGGGAAAAAAACCATTAAGTATATATATTTTTTTCTTTCTCTCACTCACTAATTACAATTATATTGTATGGTTAACTGAGATCTTTGTCAAAAAAAAAAGGAATAATGTATATCTTTTAAACTACTAATGTTCAAAACAAAAGGCAAATATTAAAAAAGATTTTAGTTAAACATAACATTATGAATGTAATCATTTAATTATTGCTTTAGTTTTGAAATAACTTAAATATGTAAATGTAAACTTTCTGTTCCCTGATAAGGATTGAAGCAGATTGTTGATTTTTAAAATTTAAGTAGAACTAACACCTCACAAGTAACAATTAATTTTTTTGTTTTCATTAAAACCTAAGAAAGTGTTGAATTGGATAGGTAGTTGAAAAACTATTTAAACCTAGTGTGTTTTGGTTTTTAGACTACACACAGCCATTAATAATTTTAATTTCTTTTTGATTTTTGTTTATATATGGAAGATATATATATATATATATATATACTTTTCCTAAAGTAAACCATAAGTAGATCGTTATGGAATATGAGATTAGAATTTGTACATTATTATTTAAATATTTTTTAAACTAAAAAATTGGGGTATTTTGGAATTACTTATGCAAGTTGCACTGGTAGTTTTTGAGAGAAAGGACCTATGTAGCTCTTTGTATATAGTTCATTCCAATCTACTTTTAATTAGATGTAGACCACTTGTGCCAAAGAAAATGTTTGCCCTGCGTGATTCTTTGGAAATGTTTTACAAGTTGAATTCATCAAGACACTTGTCTTTAGATTCTGTTTAACAGATTGTTTAAATATTTGTAGTTTCCCGTGTTTGATATGTTGAACTATTGTGTATATAGTACTCTATATTTTAAGTAAAATCTTGCTAGATATATAGTTAAAAATTGGATTTAACAATATTAATTTTAAAAAATTGTTTTTGTTTGTTGTTAAATATGTGAGTGTAATACAATTATGAAATGTTCAAATTTATTCTGTGGCAGAGTTGATAAGCAGTTTGATTGGCTTAAGTTTTATTGGTGTGTAATTTCATAATGGAAATTCTAAATGAACATTTTAATTTGGAAGAAAAGCAGTTTTTTTTAAAAACTATTTTTTGGAAAAAAAAATACAAATAATTAGATGCGTACAGACTCAGATATTTCATGTTTTGAGATCACCCGATAAATTAATTTTTTCAGTTCCTCTTAAGACCAAGAAGAATTTTTCAAATGTCAAATAAAACAAAAAACATTTAAACTTAGTATTTTGATCGAAATAACCATATCACTGATGTTCTTTGGTATCATTTTGAAATAGTTGATTGTCTGTTAAACTTCATTTCCCCTTATATCACAAAAGAGACTTGTAGTGACTGTGTGTGAGAGTCTGTTATTTATTGAGTAATTTTGTTACTGTTCTGTTATACAGATTAGTCTGTTGTCTATAGATGTGCCTGACAAATTTTTAATTTCAAATAGGCTGTGGTTTATTCATTCTAGTCTACTCCTTACCTGTGACATGTTGTAATATTGTTATCCCCCTACCTTTGTACAGTGTATGTACTGAACTATATTTAAGCACAATAAATAAATAAATAAAATTACCGCAAAAAGGTTTGTATTCATTTATCTATTTACTAAGTTTTGCGCCCAAAATTCTAATACACCAAAAGGGGACATAACTCCACATTGGGAAAAAAAAGAGAGAGAGAGCGAGCAGAAAACAGGGGAGATAATTGCGCAGTTTTTTTCAATGCTGCCAGATAACTATTAAATTACAAAACAATAAAAGGAAACTGTTTCTGTAAGTTTAACATTTTATATTCCCTCCCTGTTCATTAAAAAAAAAAATCTTATATTCCCAAATGTCTTGACTCCATTTAGTAGAAACTGTAGCCTCACCAACTTTTTCTTTCTTCAGTCTTCTGTTCCAAAATAACTTTATTCCATTTACACGCATTTATAAATAGGACCATTAAACCCTTACGTTATCCTAAAAAAATCTTTTGTTTTCTTTTATCAGCTTCAATAAATAAACTTGCGGGTTTATAACCTGACATCATTGTAAGGCCTTCTAAATCCCCGCAGCGTTGCATGGCTTTGTAATCGCAAACAACGGTTTCCATGGCAACAGTAATTTTCACAATTAGGACTCTCCACAGATGCTGTCTTCGCAACGGTGTCCCGGAAAAAAATTGTCAGAGGCAAAGGAGTCGAGGAAATAAACTCAGATTTTAAATATATCAACAATCCGTGTGTTTTGTTTATTAAAACAAACAAAAGAGGTCGTTTTAAAGGGAAAAAACCCCAAATTTGTGGTTTTCCCACGGACGAGTAGCTGCGAGATTCGAACCCACGGTGTAAGATTAAGTCGGATAATTTAAAATATATTAAATGTCTATATTTAAATAGTTTTGGTTATGAATTAAATATATCAGCTCCGGAGAGAGAATATATATCACTAAATGTCTCGATGATCGAATATATTAGATTATCTATTAGTCAAGTGACAGTTTATTATCTTTAAGCCTACTGATTGGAAAAAAAAAAATCCTGACGCCAGAGGGGGTGAGGGGGCTATCTCGACCAAGTCCATTAAAGCCCGGGTTCTCTCCTCGCTAAGCCCGGGCTTTAAGGTTTTGTGCTCCTGATACATTCCACGCATTGAATTTCAAGTTTTCTTAAACTATTTATTTATTTATTTATTTTATTTTTATTTTTATTTGAAACGTGAATGCTGTATGTTAGATAATATAGGTCGGAGCTGAGCTGATTTTATACTACGGGGGAGGGAGGAGGAGAAGGTACCACCTGATGACATTATTGACCTTGGATCATGTTGACTGTGCTTGCGAACACGAACCGCCGAGGAAGTGGCTCCGGCGGACTGTCGAGTCTAAATGAAGATAGATAGCGTGGGTGGAAGAAGCGCACTGAGATGATCGCTTCCGGTTGTCCGTCGTTCTCCACCTATCACGATCCAGAATCCGCGCACCGCCACCAGCTAATTAGAAAATAGGAAGACTTAGACGGCGGTTTTTTCCCCGCGAGGGTGAATCAGTTCGCCTAATTCGGTTCCGAATAAAAACCCAAGTCGGACTGGTCTGGGAATCGATGCGAGCTAGTCAACAGCGGTTCGTAGCTGCTCGCGTAAGGGTCCGGCCATTGTCGGGCGACGTCACCTCCGACTGACTTCGGTAATCTCCGGTGATGACTCGGGCCGCCGACGGAGGAGGAGGAGGTGAGGGGGGACGCTGGCTGTCGGGTCGATTACGTAGTATGGAAATGGAGGCTGGCAGCTTGGATTAGTTGGAACGGGAAGGACCTGTATTTCATTTGAAAGCGATGACAGGTAACATTTTTTTTTTTTTTTTTTTTAAGAGAGCTTGGGTCTAGATAGATGCCTTACAGCGGACATGGGAAGAATCCCCACAAGTCACGGAAGCGGCTGTGATGACGACGATGATCATCGGTTTCTGTTACCGCGGGAGTCCCAGAGGAGAGGGGATCGCGACGGGCCCTTCGGCTCGCGCAGTTTATGGGAGCAGCTGAACTCGCGTATATTACAGCTCCCTCGCCCAAGCCCTGATAATCAGGCGTGTTTTCTAACCCTCCTCTCTGCCCGAGCACTCCGGTTAGACTACATACGATCGCTATAATAATAGTAGTAGTAGTAGGCTCTGGTCGAGAATGCTTCTCTAGATTTTTATGGCATAATATTTGCCAACCCAGGAAGGGGGAGGGGGGGTCTGTCTATCTGTTTGTGTAATATGCTTATGCCACGCGTGATAGAAATTGGATGGGGGAGGGGGTTCGAAAGGGAGGAGCATATCTAAGACGAAATACAATCGGCGCGACGTAAATCTATCGGTGTAGTTGCCAACACGGCTCTTTTGATCGATCCGATGACCAGTTCACACGCCTGCGGCCCCCCCCCCTGCACCCAGATTCCACGAAACCTCTCTCCGTCCCCCCCCCCAACATGCTGTCAAAATTTAAGAAAACGCTCCCGCCTCGACCGTAACCAGGCGACTCTGATGCCCCCCCCCCGGCGCCGCCGCCGCCGCCATTTTGCTTCCGATCAGTGACACTGATGGAAGGAAGGAAGGAACTGTGCGCGAAAACGCGTACCTTTCTGAGGAATCCGTTTGTTTGTTGTTGCTTTTTAACCACTAAACAAAATCAGATATTTGTCTGGGTGGTTACACTCCAGAGCATTTGAAAACAACTCTCAGGTGGAAGGGGGGGGGGTGTTCACACTAGGCTTCAAGATTCTACCTTATTGTCTTGGACACCACCACCACTATTTATTTAGCATCACGAGATGTTTTTTTCTTATTTTTGGCAGTGACAACTCAATCACTGCATCTAACACGAAGGTTCAGGAAGAAGAAAGTAGCTTGTATTCTTAGTGGAAGATGTAAATCTTTCAAATACATTTACTACCACATCTCAACATTCCATGTAGCTGGCTTCCCAGAGAGTCAGGTTAGACGATGGGGTGGTTTCGCACTTGCCCTTTTATGAATTAGAGAGAACCTGATGCTTAAAATAATGAGAGTGGTTTGCACTGACAGCCATTGGATGGTATGCATAGGTACAATAATTAGGTTTATATCTAAAATTCTTCTATGAGTTTGATTTTATTACTTAAAGGAGTATATGAAACCTGGAATGAGTCTGTTGACAATTGAAAAAGTTATCCCATATTATTATGATATAGAAGTTGATACAATGCCTGCCTTCCTCTGCTTTTTTTTTTTTTTAAACTATAGTTCTAGCATTTAGGATCTAATGTACTCTGGAGCACATTTTTAGCCATGTTCTACTGGTGCTCAGAAGTTTGTCAGCTTTCTTTGCATTATGGGAAAATTTATATTAATTATTGAAAAATCAAAAACACTAACACAGCTTTAGATATTGTCTTATTTAACTGTTTAATTATTTTTTTTCTATTAGACTTAGATGAGAGAAAAGGATGGATACAGAAAGCAACTATAGGAAATGGGGGTTTTGGTACTGTAATTCTTTGGGAGCACAAGGTAAGTATTTAAGAGAGCTTTAGTGGGATGCAATTCTTCTACCATAGACTTCCTGCTAAAGCTGCCAAGGGGAGATAATCTACAGATTATTTTTTTTTGTCGAAAAGTTTTTTAGTTAGAAACATTAACCGTTTTTAGAGTTAGAAAAATAATTTCATACACATCTTAAAGAAAAGGTAAAAGACTTAAAATGCTAAAAATTTCATAGATTCCAAAGAATACCTTTTCTTACATTTATTAAAGGTTAGCTAAGAAGGAAATCCATTAAAATGTACTCTAACTTAAATAGAAAATACATCCAGTAAGTGCAGCTCATTTTTGCTTGAGAGTTTTACCTTCCTCCCTCTTCTCAGTACAACAGTAAATTGGCCATAAATGCAATGGTTTGGTTTTTATGAATGAAACAGAATTAGCTCATTTAGGGGCTCACTTTTCTTAAGAAATGTTCTTTCAGTGCACAATAAATGTTTACATGCACAATCACTCTTTTCTCTCCATGCTTTAGGAGTCTAATGAATACATTGCGTTGAAGCAATGTCGTCTGGCACAAGACATGTCAGAGAAACATCGTAATCGATGGCAAATGGAAATAAACATAATGAAGAAGCTAAACCACAAGAATGTGATTGCAGCAATGGATGTCCCATCTGAACTGGATGTTGACAAGAATGAAATTCCTGTTTTGGCCATGGAGTATTGCTCAGGTGGTGATCTCAGAAGGGTGTGTGAATCTCTTGTGTTATATTATGGAATTTTATTGACTAATTTAATTTGCATACTTAATTTTACTCCTAAACATTATTTTAGATAACAATCTACCTGTCTGTCATTTCTTTCTTGGATATTTTTTTTAAATTTAAATGGTCAAGAGTTTTCAATCATGTATGAGCCAGTGACTTTGGTCAAGAACACAACTGTGCGTATGTATGTGCATTCATAGTGCTGTTCTGCCAAGATAATGTGCTTTCTGGAATTTGGAAGATTTTAAAGATTTGTGGAACACTTGTTTACTAATGAATTCAGTAACTTTTTTTGTTTTATTTCCAAACAACATTTAGACCCATTTCCCCTTAAGTTGGCAATGAGACACTACTTTAATGTACTCAAATCTATATCTCTAATTTGTTCCATGTAATAATTATTTTACTGCTTTTTATGTTTAAATTTTGGGTAGGTGGTCTCCTGGTTGAGGGCTTTAATTTGAGTTCTAATGTGTCTACTTGGCATTTTTTTTTCACTAACTGCTGCATGGTTTTCCTCCCGCATTTAAAAAATGAAGAACTTTGTTATGCCTGGGTATGTGTGATGGAGATAATTCTTGACTAGTTTTCACCTTGACCATTGCTCAAGAGCTCCCCCCACCAACTATACCAAAATAACTTGCTCACCTCCCTCTTCAGCCAACTGTGAGAGGTGTCCCTAGACCCTGACTGCCAGGACAGTGGTTAGACCAGAAGTAGCAGCTTCAATTTCATTACAAGTTATCAAATGGAAATAAGAATTGATTAATGATGTTCTCATAGCGACAGTACGGAGGCTTATTTTGTGCTTCTGAGCTCTCTTGAACTGAGAGTTGCAAAAGTAGCAATGTGAACCTGGATGTATAGTTTGTAGCTATTTACAGAGGCAGAGTATCTTTCAACTTGTATAAAGTCCCTTTTTAAAAATTAAAATGAAAGAATTTACTTTGACTTTCTTGTGTCCTTATTAGTGTTTTTGACATGCTCATGGTGATTCTTGAGAAAAGTATCTTCTTTTGAATGAATTTTCTTTCTTTAGCTGACAAAATGATTGCTGGCTGAAACTTGAGTCAAGGAAATGTTTCTTAGGAACAGCAGGTGAAGCCAGAATAAACCTTTATCTTTAAACTAATCTCTTTTCACTGATAACTTATTGTTGTTGTTGTAGATGTGTGGAGCATATAATTATAGGAAGGCAGACATCAATAAGACCATAAATATTTGCTGTCAAATCTTACAGACATGCACTTATTTTTGGGAATATTTCTAGATTCTTGTTTGTTTTGTTTTCAGTCTGTCTTTCATTTGTGCTTTTTCTTTCAAAATAGACTTGTGCACAGAGAATAGCTTTTTAAAATAAATTCAATGTAAAAGATGAAGTTTGTAACAGGAAATAATTCATTTGTGGCCTGACTGGTAATTCTGTCACTTGCTTGGCCTCATGTGGTTTTCATTTTGCATCAAGCATCTCAAAGACTGGCAAAAGAAGATGGCTTGGGCAAAGAACAGTAATTCTCATGGAAAATATTTAAAATATACAATTTTCTTTTAAGGAAGATTTCTCACATTTGTATCTCTTATTTTGCAGATGAAAGATCAAACTACAATTTATTTGTAGTCTGATTGTCCTGTCTCCATGTAAGAATTAGCCAAGCAGGTCTTCCACCATCCTAGCTTACTGTGTAGATTATTGTGTAAATGCTCTCTCTTAATAAATGTTTTATGCATTATATATATGGGTATCTCTCTCTCTCTCTCTCTCTCTCTCTCTCTCTCTCACGCACATGCACACGTGCACACACAAACAAACAAACAAAAGCAGCATGCTGAAAAATTACAAATCTGAGCATAGACTATTTCTATTTGTTCCTGTACTGGTTTTTTGGTTGACTTTACTTATCATAGGTATGGCTTATAGAGCAAAGGACAGTCTTTTCATCTAAAATTAATTTCTGCAAATATTTTGGAAAGGCTACCCAAGAACAATTTAGGAAGATACTACTACAAAGTGACGAGCATTCATAAGGGTTGTTTTATGTATTTTGTGTGGTGTGCTTTTAATACCTTTGGCACTAACAAATGTTGGAATTTTTTACACTGTTACCATAGTGTGAGAATATATTTTCACAAACTAATATGATATAGAAAGTTCACTAATTCTTATAAAATCGTTTTGGCTTTGCATCTTGCTACCTTGACTGCTGCCAGAGTTAAAGCCAAGCTTGCCAAATCTTATTTCTATATTTTGTAATTTTTCTTAGGTGCTGAATGCACCAGAGAACTGCTGTGGTTTGAAGGAATATGTAATCAAATGCCTGGTTCATGATATTGCTTCAGCAGTTGAGTACCTGCACAAAAACCGAATTATACACAGAGATCTGAAGCCTGAGAACATAGTGCTAAAGAAAAAGGATGAAGATAGGGTAGGTGTTGTATGTGTTCACAGAGAAGACAGTGTATGTAGGTTAGTAGGCAGAAAGCCATCATATTATGGCTTATCCTTTATAAGGATTTCTAGGCTATCATGAGATAATCATGTTATAGCACTCACATGCACTCATTATTTTGGTGAAATGTTTAGTCAGATAATTGGCTACATATTGTATGTACACATTCTTTGAATAGAAAAGTATTTGAGAATTTTTGTTTAAAGAAGAAAATTACAAATTATTGCCTTTGACACAAATGGAGCATTTATATATTACGTGGATGTTTCAACTTGACTTTAGCCTTGTTTCTATTTATAAGCACCTGTGCTTAATTAAAAGCTGCCACCTATAAGGGAAGATAGACTTACTTTATTTGTGGGGTGCATTATTTCTGAGAAAACTAAATATATCATGAAGCATTATTATAGAACATAAAAATAATGTTTGTTTGTTGATAGCATAATGTTTAACCTGTATGCTATCATGGGTGCAAATTCAAATCTGTCTTACTCAGCACAAGTTGAGCCAAAGGGGGCTGTGAAGTATAGTATCTTTTTCATTGTTATAACACTTTGTAATGGAAAATCCATATATTGCTCCAACCCCACTGTTAACTAAATACACAGTCAGTTAAACACAAATACTAGTGCTTCTATGCTGGGGAATATGGTATAAGGGACATAATAACTGGTGTGGTATATGGCAACTTAAATACTACTAAGCTTATTTTCTTTAAAGTATATGTGTAAGCTAAGAGTGATGGAAGGTGTATCAATATGTTGTGACTTCTCTTTTGCAGACAATTTACAAACTGATTGATCTGGGTTATGCAAAAGAATTATCTCAAGAAAGTGTCTGTACCTCCTTTGTTGGAACTCTTCAGTATTTGGTAAGAAATTTTCCTTTTATATTTCTCTCTTTAAATCTTGACCTATACAGACAAAGATGTTTAGAGAACAAGCACTACAGTTTGATTTTCAAAGACATGCTTGCCTACAGTTTCTACAACAGGTGGTAAAACTGACTTCAGTCAGTAATTTTTTCAGAATGTTGCTAACGCTAAAGTGATCTTTGATTCCCTTTGTTAGCTAAAGAAGACCAAATCTGTGTAAACTTGTCCACTTCTGCTTTTGTTTACTAATGCTAGGCCTTGCAATCTTTTTTGTTGCAGCGACAGGTGTAACATTATCATACATTCATTTTTTTGCACTTAAAAAAATATAGAAAACGAGAAATTTTTTTTTTTTTTTCAAGTGAGACATGTAACAAAATATGAATTGCATTTTTCCTGTCTGACTTCTCTGAGCAATACCTCACTTCCATTCAGCAACTACAAGTACCTGTACTTCTGAATTTTTGTTCAAATATCCACCATGCTTGACATCTGTGCAATGAGCTTATTGCATCTTTGCAAGCGAGGTTAATTTTATAGCATGTGATGATGATATGCTGCAGTTCACCATTTCTCACAATGAATTTTTGTTTCCTTGAACATTGTTGCTTATTCGTGTTTCACTTCTCGCTTCTTTTTCTTATCACTACTTGTTTTTCCACAAGTAGCTGTAACCAGAGAAAACAAAAATTCTTTTTTCTGTACTTCCAAGTACTATTAAAACAGGTAATGTCATATATTTGCTTTACTACTTCTTTTCTTTAGTATTTTAATTAAGATACCTTTTTTTAAATTTCATTTCAATTATTACTTTTTATGCTTTTTCTGAATGTGAGAAAGTTTAGGTTATACACACACCTCACATCCATCATGAGTTCTTTCTTTTCATGCAACACTGGAAAGGGAAAAGTCCCATCAGTTTCATTCTAGTGATAGACCTTGATTAGATGATACTATTTTTACCTGATTTTATAGAGTTACATACTTTCTTACTATTATGAATATCTTCTGTTGTAATTTTCGCAAGAGCTTATGACAGATAAAACTTTTTTTTTTTTTTTTTTGTTGTCAGGCTCCTGAATTATTTGCTGGTGATAAGTACACATGTACTGTGGACTACTGGTCATTCGGAACAGTCATATTTGAGTGTATTGTGGGTTATCGCCCTTTCCTTCCTGATCACCCTCCAATCAAGTGGTGAGTGAACTCTGGAAAAGCCAGTTAATATATTTAGTGAAAAAGTTGCTAATGTTAAACTTGTTTCAGTGTTTTTATGGATTTCTTTTGGTCCTCCCCGTCTGCTCTCCAAGCTGTTTTAATTATTCTTGTACACTGCCTCCTAGATTTTTAAATGCATTTTCTTTTTTGTAAAATATTGTGACGTATGTTTAGCTTTTTTTTTTCAATTCCAGGCGTGATGCTGTGATGAAAAAGGCAAAAGATGATATCTGCACTTTCATTGATGCAGATGGAAATGTCACATTTTCCAAAAAGTTACCGACTCCAAACAGTCTGTCCAGGTAATGTGGCCAGTGTGGTCTGTGAATCTGCAGGCAAGACATCACAATGAGAACGCGATTTCCTTATTCTTTGTGAACCAAAATAGATTATAGGAAACAATACTTTTTTTAAATAAAACTGGCTGAAACTGTTCAGTCTGATACACCTATAGGTGGCAACTGATTGAGCATTTATTTTTTTGTATTTTGCATAAGAAAAATTCTAACATTGCTATTTAAAAAATTGAAGACAACCAATTACTGCCATCTGATTAAAAATCTTTAAAATGAAATTTAAAAAAGTGAGAAAAATTTCAGTTTTAATATAAAAATAATAACTTTAAAGATTTTAAATTTAATCTTATATTAACAATAATGGAAGAACAGGCTTCTGTTGAGGTAGAAATAGGGAGGAATTTTGATTGCCATTAATTCCATGACTTTCGCACTAGATTGTAGGTGTATGGCTCCCAGATACAAGGAAGATTTATCCAGGTAGTAACACTAAAACATTCTGGATTGTGGTTCTATGCCTTTGTCTATAGTTTCTGAATTTTGTAATGTGTGGATAAGTTAGCTTCTTAGATCTGAATGACAGTATGATAGTAACATGAAAGTGGACTATACCTGCTGCTGCTCTATACATGTACAACTTGTATTTAAAACTTGTTTAGACTCAGTTAAACCAATCACCAAGAAAATTACTTCTTGACATCATGTTTATTTGTTGTTTCTTATGTGCTGTAGTTTAGAGAGAGAGGGAGAAAACCATAGTGCGTGAAAAATAATTAAGAAAAATCAAAGAACAATTGAGTAAAACTTCTATCATTAGATATGCATATTATTATAAATAACGAACATTAATAAATAAATTTGTATATTAATAATAATGCTGAAGTTTGCTATCCGAATTCGCCAAACAACTTGGCTATTGTGTTTTATTTGGCACCAAAATCTAAATAGATTTTGTCCATGACAAAGAGGTAAAAAAAATCTATTAACCACTTAAGTTTTATACTTATTGCATATTACACGAGCCTCTCCCTCTTTGTTTTGTACTCAGACACACTGGTTCTTCAATCTTCAAATATTGAATGAGACTACTACTACAACATAACAGCTTTGTGGAGGTGGGGTATACAGCAGGTCACATGGTGCAGGGAACCTGGGAAATAATTCAAAGACAAAGTTAATCTTGAGTTGACATTTCAAGATACTAAATTTATTAATAAGACAGATACCTGTCTGCTGTTTCTGCTGTTGATTCAGTTAAAACTTTGTTGCATAAACTAAGTGATGGCACATCTACGAAGTCACTAACAATGGTCTGGTGAATCTCGATTTATTTTCACTCTCCACATGCCTTTATTTGCTAGGTGAAAGACACTGAATCTTTAATTTCAAAACAAACGATTCTCCCTAAGAACCAGGTGTATTTATTTAGATTGGTGAAGTTTGTTATGTATGGTTTTCAGGTCATTCCAGTTTCTGATGGAAAAGTGGTTACGGATGATGTTGATGTGGAATCCTGAACTTCGAGGGCAAAGAAAAGATAACAATGAACGGCCTGAATGTTTCACTTATCTTGATCATATACTTGAGCAAAAGGTAAAAAAAATTGCAAGTTTATTTTTTAAGTATTGCTTTCAAGTCTCAAACATCAACCTTTTCTCACTACAATTTTTGAAGCTTAGGGAATAAAAAGAGTCTCTCATAGTAACAGTAGCTAGCATTATCCTCGTTTGATTTAAACTAGCTGAGGTTTCCATTCTCAACATGAAAAGGTTAAGTTTTGTTTGTTTTAAAGAACTGATAATTATAGATCAAATGTCAATTACCCATACAAAATGGCATGTACATTGACATCTATTTTGTATGTTTTTGTAGAACAGAACTTCTGTTCACATTTCATTCTCTTATTCAGCCAATAGTGCACAAGTATGAGCTGACTGAAGGGAATCAACCAATCAGTTCTGATTGTGATGGTTGGGCATCAAAACAAAGGAAGGCAACGTCAGTTTGTAGCTAGTTAACTTACCAATTGGATCTGTACAGAAAGCTATCCTGGGTCCTAAATGCTTTTCAGATGGCCCATCATCTTCATTTGGAGGGGAAACAAGTTGTACTGATGATAGAAGATAAACTGAAGCTGATTTAATATCTTGAGAATGGTGAGAGTGCAGCATTCATTGCCAAATCTTGTAGTATTAGATTTTGTACAGTATATTATGGCCATAAGCAAAAGCTAGTCTAGATGAAGTTTTATGACCAAGCTGCTGCTTTTTGACAAAGCCACATACGAGTGGTCTGAAAATAAGTTTGGATCTATGGGAACAGCATGAATGAGTCTATGGTGATCAGCAAAGCCAAAGAGTTTAATTAAAAATGGACTTCAGGAGAAGTGTGAATACTTGACAGGGTGGTAGACATGTTGGAAATTGTGTCATGGTGTGTGCATGCTTTTGCTCTCTAGTGAAAAGTGGTCAGCAATCATCATGCCTGCTGAAGACTATGTTGCTGAGTTTCACTGCTTAGTTGAAGTGTATAGTGTTACACTAGAGCAGGTGTATAATGCAAATGAAACTGGTCCATATTGGCTCTTTTACTATTTTTGTATTGTATTGCTTATGTGTGTGTTAACCCTAGACACACACCCCATACCTGTATCTTTAGTGATAATAAAATGCTATTTTTAAATATTTAATGTTTTTTTTCTCCATATTTTATACCTTATTACATTACAATACTGAAATTTTTTATCTGTCCTTTTATTATAAACAATGAAAAGTTACAATGCAATTCAGGTGTTATAAAAAATTGACAAGAAAATGGTATTTAACCTAACCTAGCCTACTTGAATGTTAACTGTCTGCATGCCCCTAGAAATAAATGTATGCAGATAATAGAGAGTCAATTGTATATCTGTGTAGGAACCACCAAGAAAAAGATTATTTTTTTTTTTTAAATCTAATTTTTTTGATGTTCCTTGTAGGCAAGTATTAGTGTGGCTTCTGTTTTTAATTATAGATGTGTATGCATGGGAAAAGTTTGTTTTTCTGTTCCTTATGTTAAACTGTCTGGAGAATTAAGGAAGAGAAATCATTCCGATGCATTTTGCCATTAGCAGACAACATTTCCTGATAGCGCTGAAAAAAAGGAATATCAATATATATTGTCCATGTCTGGTTCATAGTCCATTGTTCATTCTACAGTAACATCCTCTATATTTCAGATTGTTTCTGTTTTCATTGTGTCAACAAACCAGTTGTTGTCATATCCCATTGGACCAAACCAGAAGGTTAAATATTTACAGCAGATGATCCAGAGCGAAACTAAAATACCCATTGCTGAACAAGATCTCTTACTTCACAATGGAGTCCCCGTGAATGAAAACCAACCCATAGAGCTTTGCTGGAACAAACCAGAAGTAATTCCATTTTGCATTCTTATTTTTCCCTTTGTTTTCAGTTTGGTTTCCTCAGTCTATAACCTTAACATCCACCTTTAATACAAAACTTTATTTTTTTATTCAATTTTTTTTTTTAGTAAGACTAGACAGTATTTAAGATGTAAGTAAACCAAAGAAACCAGGAAAAAATCAATACGCATTCTATCATTCAGGGTGATGAGATATTTTAAGAATTTATTTTTTTTAGTTTCACTATTGAATGGAATCCATTAATTCTTTGTGAGAGCATTTGGAAGGTCAATATATGTGTGTGTGTGTGCATTGTGTGTCTCTGTGTACAACAAAAATGGAGACTAATAGTGTTTTAGTTCATAAGCAGGTAACTCCACTCCAAGTTTATTAACTCTGTCAACTCTGAAAGACTTCAATGAATGAAGAATACCAAATTCTGAGAAGTTCTATTTTCTCTCTCTCTCTCCAGTTTGAAGAGGACTGGCCAGTCTGTCTATTCAGAAAGGACTACAATTACTTAATGGCAAAGAAAATTGGAAAACCAATTCCTGAAAAGGTCCAGTGGATCTTGAAGGAGCCGAACACTGTGATGCAGTATGCTGTAAGTTTGACAGAAATGTTAAAAAAAACTACTATGAAATACTAATGATGCACTTCTGCTCTGAAACCATTGGCTTAGAGTAAATCAGTAATATGTACATAATACATTCATTTATTGTAGGCAGAAGCAGCAAAACCAACCTGCTGTGGTCTTCAACGTTGATCCCACTTAAATTTACCTGTTATACCTTTCTTTTGTCCCAACACCGTCACTCAAGGCTTCCATTTTCCTATTAGACAAAATTTAAACTATAGAATTTTTTCTTTTTTATTATTTAAAGATGGTTTTTCTTTAATTTGTTATTTTTCATTTTTTTTTCTGAACTTTAAGATACTTAGAAGGAAAAAGTGAATTAACTTTAAATCTTATGAATGGTTTTTCCCTGTGTATTTTGAAAAAAGAAAAGTTTTGATGTAGAGAACTTTATCTACAATTGACAACTTTCTCTCTTATGAAAGACTGCCACGGCCTGCTCGGATCTTTAACCTTTCGAAATGAGAGTACTAGCAAGAAAAGCTCAATTTTACAACAGTACTGAAATGCCCAACACAGTGCCTGGGTAGAAGGAGCTTTTTAGTGAGCAGATAATAGTATTAGGCTGGATAGATGGTTAAAGTAAACAGTGTTCAAGTTGGTGGCGTTCTTTAGCCTGCTTGTGAGGACATGACATGGCTGCAAAGGTACTATCTCACCTTTGTGAGTACTTTGTAAGGTTTGTAGTGAATCATACAAGTAGTTGAGTTATGGGCCTATTAAATACAAAGTCATTAATCTTTGCAAATTCTTTTAAGTTTTGTGTTGTATTTAGAATTTTTTTAACAACAAAAAATATCAAAGCTTGTAATTTCCCTTTTTTTAAACTCTTCACATACCATCCTTAGACCACCTGGCTGTTATTATTTGAGTTGAACTATATTTAGTCAACACTTGTAATGCAAAACATGTGGAGTTGGAGCAATACTGATTTATTATTACAAATTGTTATATTAATGAGGAAGGTACTGTTTATAGCCCCTATGGCTCAATTTGCACTGAGTAATACAAACCTGTGGATGGTATTCAGAGAGTTAAAACAAAAAATTAAAAATGATTGTATGAACCTTTGAACATGTATTACATATTTACTGGTGGTAAAATTTGCTGGGAAATTTTGAATGTTATGTAAGTGAAATTAAGTTCATAATGTTAATTAATAACTGCAACTGTAATTTTAGATGTACTTTTAAATATTCTGCAGTTATATCTTTATTTATTCATTTTTTCTACTGCTGCCAGCTTAGCATGTGTTTAAAAAAAAGCAGCTTTTATTTTAATGGGTGAAAAACAACAAATTATATATTTCCACTTAAAAAAATAAACTATTGTTGCAGGATCAGAAAAGGGCTTGGGCTGAAGCGGTGGCTTTTTGCCAAGAACAGACAGCTAACTACAAAAGACTTAATAAAAGTCAGAAAGTGGCAATGTATGTTGTTTTTGTTTGTTTTAAATTTTGGGAGAATATCGATACAAGTACAGTGGGTCTTCAGTACAGATGAACTCGATTACTGCTAACCTGCTTATGCATGATTAATATACTAGGGAATATGAACTGATTTACATGAGTGATTTGGCATGATTGTCTCACTGCATTTCTGGCCTTTATATAAGCCCAGTGATGCTCTCTTTTTGTTGCCGTGAAAATCGTGTTGTGCATTATTTAAATTTTTACAGTTGTTTAAAAGTTACTGACCCATCTGAATATGAGTGGAAAATGTCTAGCGAATGTTGTGGTTGCCTCTGCACCAAAGAAAAGCGGAAAAGGTGTTAATATAGAAGTTAAACTAGATGTGTTAAGGCGCTAATGAGGCCAGTGAATGGCCAAGAGAAATTGCAAGAGTGTTCCATTTGCCTGGTTCAATAGTAAGAAGCATTCAAATAAATGGAAAGAAAAATTGTGAATAAAGAATGCATCCCCTTTATAATACATTAGGTCTGTGAGAAAATATCATCTGATTTACACTATTTTGATATTTAAAAAATGGTTTTCAGGAACTCATCTATCACATAAATTGAGGACTTACTGAAGTTTTATTTGAAGTTTAAATACAGTGATGAACAAAAGTAAGGATGCTGACAGAACAGACAAATTGACATGTAAAATATGTAAAAACAGGTATTCCAGCCAGACCTTACACTGATAGAAAAGCAAATATTTTGTTCTTTCGATTGACAGGTACATTAACATGATAAATAGTAAATGTTTTGTATATGGTCATTTTTTTTACATTATGATAGAATTTCATGGTGACAAAGGTAACACAAACTCAATTTTTAAAGATTACATGAGATACACAGATTAACAAAGTATTAGTGTTTGGTCACAGAGCCATAAACATCAGTTACATCCTGACAGTACTTATGCATGAAATCCACAAGACTAATACACTGGTCTGTAAATATTGACCCAAGTTGCCTGAATAATTGGAATGATTAATTCAAATTTTGGGGCTTTCCCATCTTAATAGCTTTAACTATATTGTTCCATAGATTCTCTAATGGATTCAAATTGGTGCTTTGAACTGGCCATGTTAGAACTGGAATTTTCTGATCTGTGAGATACTGCTTGATTAAGGTGGCTGGATGTCACTGGAAAATCTAGTTGAGAGGCGGGTAGAGGCTTTCTTCAGAATATGGTTCTACTATAACGGTCAAAATGTCCAAGTAAACAAATCGATCTATTTCCACCTTTAATTGTTGGTTGGTATGCTCTGGATCGATGGAATGCTTGACCGAATCTTTGCTGGGTATAAGTCCAGCCATCTGATCAAAACCTCTGGAAATGTGATTCATCGGACAAGAGCACCCTGGCCCATATTTTCAGGGCAAATAGAGATGGTCCTAACTGAAGTTGGGCCCTTTGATTCTTTGAGGAAACAAAGGGTTTCTTTCTGACAATGCACCATATCAATTTGAAGTCAATGTCCTTTAAATTCTTTACAATGTCAATAAATGTCTTGTGCCAGTCCATTTCAGATAGACAGTTGATTTTCTGATTGATCCGAGCATCAGTTATTTTGGGTTCTGCCACTTCTATAGCATTTTATGTAACCGCTTGTTTGTTTGTACAGCTTCCAGGCCATATAAGATAACAAACTGTTTTATTGCACTCAGTCCACTAAGCAGTTTTGGAATATGAGAGTTTCTCCTTGTGCATTGTGCAACTGCACGATCTGAAAGTTAAGCATTAGTTTATATATTCTATTGCTTGTCTGGAAAATCACAATTTTGACCTGTTGATGGTGGTGGTGGTAACTTCTGTCACTTTGAAATTCTTTCATGAAAGGAAAGTGAGTGTATGCAAAATATTAACCACCAATCGTGTCGAAGTAAGTCAATAGAAAGCACTATAAATTGCTTTTCTGTCAGTATAATGCACATACTGGAATATTTATTTCTTAATATATTTATGTCACTTATGCTTGTTCAGCCATCATTCTTAAATTTTGCCTGCCACTGCAGATATACTTTTTTATTTTGGAATTGTTAATAAAATTTATTTAGTACAATAAAAGTTCATTCTAAAATTTGTAATTATATGTACATGTTAATTCTAGATTATACAGTCTTGCGAGAGAGCTTTGGTTTACAGGATTGCCAGTTTTTAGATTGAGATATTAAAAAAACAACATTAAAGTACTTTTAATGAGCGTTGTTCTCCATATTGAGTGTACTCATTTGTGTCTTCTATGCTGGTCTACTTTTTATAACTGCCACCTTTAAAGTGTTCACAGACTTTCAGCAAGTTTCTCTTGCTCTGCATTAGCAGTTGTAAAGTTGTTTTCTCTTTTCACAGGCTAAGTATGCTGAGAACAAACAAAGATCTGCAGAACTTAAAAAAGCAGGTTCTCTACAACACAGGGATCCTCACTGCTAAGATAGAAGTCTTCACAGACAGGTACATATGTGATGTCACACTTGAGGCTGACTGTTCTTGTTTTTTTTTTTAATTTTCCTCTTAGAACATTTTAAAACAAATAGAATACAGCGTGGTAGGCGCTGGATCCTTTAAAGTCTTTATTTCGAAATATAGATATTTGCCACAAATTATTGTACTTATTATGTCACTCTTCTTTTGGTTTCACGTAATAATAGTGTTTGTGCTCTGAGTGAGTCAAAAAAAAGTAATTATTTTTTTGGGAGGGTGAAAAATGCTGAAAAACTGTATCTGTGTCAAATTTGCTATGTATGATCTTTATACTAGAAGGGTCTTTACTTTTAATATTGTTAAAGATGAACATTGAAGGAACTAGGTTCTTAATTATAGCTTTAAAGTTATGGCAACAGCTCTGATTATACCTTAGCTATAAAAAAAAATGGTGATTCCACAGTTAGAAATTGCTTAGTTTTAAAAGTCTGTTAGTATTCAGCAGCTTTTAAGCATTTTGTTGGAACTGTAAATTTGAAAAATATTGTAGTATAATCTCTCTCCCTCCTTCCCACACACGCATGTGTGAAGAAAAGTTAAAAATTTTTTGACAAGTTAGAAGGAATAATTTGTCTTTAAACCATTTATAGTTATAGTTTTTAAATACAATACTGTATTTTAATTTGTGTTCTGATATATTTTACTTTTCTCTCTGGTGAGGAAAATACTTTTCAAAAAATCTTTTATTTTCAGTGACTATACCACAAGCACAAATTATGTTTGTAACAGAAGTTAAGTTGATTAGCAGCCCATTGGAACAATTGCAACAGTTCATTGGAACTATAGATAATTATTAGTTTAAAAATGAGACATCTCAAATTGAGAGAAACTGTTATTTTGGTACTACTTGAAAAAAAGTTTAAGACATTTGAATTACAGTAGAACCGCGGTAATGCGAAGTTCGAGAGAAGAAGCCTCTCACTTCGCATTAAGCGGAGGTTCGCACAAACCGCGTTGCATAAAAATCGCTGTGTTTTTTCTTTAATTGTGGATATTTTGTTTATAACATTCATATATTGCTAATTGAAGTATTATTTTGTAAATTATTTTTATTTTCACGAAGTATAAAACAAAAAATAAAAATTTATGTGAACTGAGACTCTTGTTGAGGCAAAATTTAAGAAAATGTAATAAAAAAATACAAATGGATTTATAACCTTTATTTGAAGTAAGGAACAATAATTTCTTATACTGTATAACAAACAAGTTCAAATTATACAAAGAAGTCAGTAATAGTCTTCTGCTTAAGGCAAGAGGAGTGCTTCTTGTCCATCCATTTTTCAAGGCCATTAAGGTGTTCGCTAATGCTGGGTGGATTTTCTTCACCTGCCCACATGAAAAGCTTTAGAGTCCACAACGCATCTACTGCTTGGCAGTAGGTCGGTGGTGGCTCAAGGGACACATTAGGTTCGTTGTCTTCCTCGACATCAATTTCTTGTCTGTTCATTACTGTCTGAGCAATGTCTTCAACCGAGAAGGGAGCTGAGGTAAGGAGGTTGTCATCCACTGTTGCGTATGCCTCCACTTCTTCTGGTGAGACTTGCAGTTGCCTCTCCCGCCTCAGCAGCTCCGCGACAGGCAAGTCATCTTCATCATCCTCGGGAATGGGAACGGGAGTTTCGCTCTTGAAGTCACAATGTGAGAATGATTTGGCAATTGTATGTGGCTTAACGTTGCTCCAAGCACATGTGATGCCACCAATGGCCTGGAGAACCATCTACTTAGGCTCCTCCTCCTCGCAAGCTGGCAACAAGCATTTGGTCACAAAGTATTTCTTGTAGCAGTGCTTAAAGTTGGCTATGATTCCTTGGTCCATGGGCTGGGTGACGGACGTGGTGTTAGGTGGCAAGTATACCAACTTAATAGCCTTCAGCGGTGCTTGGATGCTATGTGCTGAACAATTGTCTAGCACTAACACCACCACCTCTCCATGGAATCAACTGTCGAGCTTCATTAACCAGCGAGTAAAGATGTCACTGGTCATCCACATGTTGCTGTTGGCCTCCCAGTCCACCTCGAGATTAGCTGCATTTATTTTGTTAAGGCTGAAGACGTGGGGCCTGATGCTCTTGTCTATCACCAGAGGCCTCAGCTTGTCTGATCCTATCATGTTGGCTGCCAGCAGGAGGGTGACCCTTGTCTTGGACAGCTTGCCTCCACAACCGTCTTCGTCCTTGTACGCGAGGGTTTTGTTCGGCTGCAGCTCATAGAAGAGCCCAGTATTATCTGCATTGTAAATGCAGTCAGGACTGTATTCCTTGAGGAGTTGGGGAAGTAGGGTTGACCTCCAAGCATCCACAGCCTCAGGGATTACGGACTTAGCCTCTCCCTTGATACAGTGGTATCTGAGTCCCTTCCTCGCTTTGAAGCGGTCCAGCCATACATTGCTGCAGCGGAATTCGGAATGTCCCATTTCTTCTGCAAGCTGCACGGCCTTCTCCTGGAGAACAGGTCCAGAGATGGAGATGTTACTGGACCGAGTGGTTCTCAGCCATAGGTCGAGAGCCGCCTCCACGTCTTCATGCTTGGCCTTCCTTAATCTCTTATGTTTAGAATCAAATTTCTGTTGTTCGTATGCCACTTTGTACTCTCTGCTATTGGAGAGCCATGTTGAAAGTGTATTCAACACCACTCCGAACTGCTTTGCTATCTGGGATTTACTCTTCTTGCCCTCCTCAACCAGCTGGATAGCAGTATACTTGGTTTCCAAGGAAATTGACTGCTTACGTTTGGTAGCCATTGTTAAAAAGAAAACTTACATAAATCACAATCACACGAACACCCTTAAATATAGGCCAGTATGTGGAGCCTCAGTAAAGAATTGCATTCCGCATGACCTGAAACAACCTGAAGCAGCAAGGACACGACCTCTATGCAATGCTAAATAAGGTCAAATCAATTCTAAATAAGGTCACGTGTTTAAATTTCTAATGTGATAACATTTTAATTATATTTTGTTTATAATAAAAAGTGAATTTGCTTGTATTTTATTGGTAAATAAAATGCTAAACTGCAATATTTGGTATTGAATAAGAGTGACCTCATTTTCTACTTCGCAATAGGCCATACCAAAATGCTCGATTAGATGCAAAAGTGGTTCGCATTAAGACATGTGTTCATATAAAGAGAGTTCGTGGCAGCCCGTGTGATTATTGTTAAAAACAAATGGGAAAAAAGAAGAGAAGAAGGTAATCGCTTCGTATTAACCAAAAGTTCTTGTAATCTAGGCTTCGCATTACCACGGTTCACAGCCAGTGGTAGACTACTGGACTGCCATGGTTGAGGGCGCAAGTTTGCTTCCTGGTCAGGGTTGACTTGATCTGGCATATCTCCTGGGCATGGTTTCTTGCTCCTCTTCACCTGCTGGCCACCATGTGGATCTTTTCTGACATCTAAAAATGAAGAGTTCTTGCTGGTTTTTTTTTTTTGGGTACATGAGGTGGAGGTAACTTGTGACTGACCCACATCTTGACTTCCTCAACTGTACCCAGGTAATAACTTAGGTGAATACCAGACACTTTCCCCTTCTTGCTGTTTGAAGTTCTCAGACCATAAAAGTAGGAGAAAAGGGCTTTCCAGGAATTTTTTTTTTTTTTAGGAGGAAGGAATTTTTAATAATTTTTTTGGTAAAATTTCACTGGACTTCATACCTGGTCACAAATATACCCATATCTCAGTTTATCTTTGCAAAAGGTTTGGGGGTATAAATTCTTTTCTGTTTATTAATTTTGCATGGATAATTTCAGATGTATTGCCTTAGAAGTGTTCTAAATCTATTCAAATGCACATGTTTGAGAATTGGTCAAACTCTGGATTGCATTCTCAATGAGAGAGGCAGTTTGTGACCACACCATGATACTTTTAAAAGAATTTTTCAATATTGATATATTTCTTTTTAAGCTTAAAGTATGACATTGAAAAATATGAAGAACAGGCTGAGACAGGAGTCTGTAAGTATCCTTTGAATTAATGTGCTTTGCTTTTGTGGTGGGGGGGGGGTTCCTGTACTTGGTGAAAGATGCAGGAAATGAAATTGAAATAACTATTTCTTTATTGTGTGTACCTTGAATTCATTTGATAAGTACCTGCTTCCATAGAATTTTAAGCAACTAAATGTTGATTTGCTCTCTGTACCAGACAAGAAAAATTTTTTGTGATTATTTTTCAAATTTGTTTATCAGGAGAAAACTTATTAAAATGTAAACACTAATTGGGAAAATGTCACCCCAACTGTTCTTTAAGTGTTGGCTGAAAAGAAATCACATGAAACACTTAGCAGCCAACAGGTGAGGGCTCGACACCACCAGTGAAGGCCACTTCTACTCTACAGTCCATCTCAGGATCCAACCCTAATATGGCAATCATCCAAACATTGGTTTTGTAGGGAGTTCTGTTACTACTACTATTGAGGTGATGGGAAATGCCGCTAAGGTTTTACTTTCTGTACATGCTCTACAGGATGGTTAAAAAGTTGCCACTTGTTGAAACAAAAATTATACATTTCCTTTAAGTAGGTATAGGAACTTCCTTCTAGTGTTATTTGAAAGAGAATTTTATGCTATTTACACTGATTACAAATTCAACATAAGCTTCTGTGTTATCAACACATTTTCTCAAAGGAAATGCCACATTTTCAACAACTAGCAAGAAAAGCTTGTTGGACCTTACACAACACCTTGTGTAGCTTAGCCTCTAACTCTTCCAAATCATGTGGTTTTGCTACATAAACTTTTTCTTTGGCCCATCCTCAATAAGGAAACATCATACTGGGCTTCTGGGAGGCCATTCTATTGGGCCACATCTGTGCTGTCTTTGGGCACAAGACTAGCATAAATTATCTCTCATATGATACAAGAACAGAGTTCTATCACTATTAGAACAAAGTTATACAAATTTTTTATGGGGAGTGACTTTTCAATCACCGTGTAGTTCATTAACTACAGCAATCCCCTTTATAACAAATGCTCAGTTAGTGAATATTTGCTAAAACATATATGGGAAATTAATGCCAAGAATTTGCTAAATGTATTCATGGTTCACTGTAACAAATGAATTGTCATTGACAAAGTACAAAATTTTGAGTCAGACATAAAATTCTCAAAGCGAGTCTCAGATTTAACAGATGAGCATGTGCAGTGCAGAGTGATCTGTGTGTATATTTAGATAATATCATCCTGCCATAGTCCTTTGTCTGCTGAACTTTGTAGAAATTATCTTGCAAATTTTTCCCCTATTACAATTTGTGATGATTGGAAAAAGCCAAGCAACTACTAGTAACGCAAAGAGGAAATGCATCTCTTGGGATATTAAATTGGTTGTTTTGAGGTGGTTTGATGCTGGTGAAATTTCTAGTGCAGTGGGCCTAACACCGTTTACTATCTGCACGATTCACAAGAATGAGGAAACAATTAGCAACTGCAAAATCTGTGATGCCTCTAACAGCTACTAAAGTAACAGGCAAACAGGTTGCTGTAATGGAAGAAATGGAGAGATTATTGAATGTTTGGATAGAAAGCCAGCATCAGCGGAACGTTCATGTAAGCACTGGTAATTCAAGAGAAGGCTAGAAGTCTATTTGATAATCTCCAACAATGGGAAGAAGGTACCACTGAAGAAAAACGGTGCAGTCGTTTATATAATGTAAAAGTGACCAGTGAAGCTGCAATAGCAGAAACTGCAACAGCTAGGTCTTAGTTATCCAGCTGCATTGAAGATGAGAGGGTTACACACCCCAACAAATTTTTAACCAGTGAAATGGGGCTTTTTTTTGGAAGTGGATGGCAGCCCACACTTTCGTCTCCAAAAAAGAAAAGACGGGTCCTGGATTCAAGGCTACAAAGGATCGCCCAATCCTCCTGTTCAGTGGAAATGCCTGAGACATGAAGTTGAAACCTTTGTTAGTCTACCATTCAGAAAACCTTAGAGCTATGAAAGGTATTGTTGAAGTTGGTCTTCCGGAAGTTTGATGCTCTAATAAAAATGCTTGGGTGATAATGACAGTATATCAGGACTGGCTTTTGTCATATGTATGTCCTGCTGTTGAGAAATTTTGTTTGGATCATAACATTGTTCACAAAGTACTGCTTCTGTTGGACACCTTCCCTGGACATCCAGTCTACCTCAAAGATTAGTCGCCTAGTGTGTGTTGAATTTCTTCCACCAAACACAACAGCATTGATTCAGCCAATGGATCAACAAGTTATTTCAACCTTCAAAGACTATTATTTACGCCGCACATTCCAAAAACTGATCACAGGAACTGATGGAGAAGACAGGCCTACAGTAAGGGACTTCTGACTTCTGGCAGGGCTTTAGTATTATGAATGCCATTGAAAACATTGGACAGGCCTGGGCACAATGAATGGTGTGTGGTGAAAACTGTTGGCAAGTTGTGTCCACAACTTCAAAGGATTTACCACTGAAGCTGTCCCAGACATCCAGCAGAACACAAGAAAGCTTGCACAAGAGGCCGGATTTGATGAAGTCTGAAACTGATGTGGAGTAGTTATTGGGGTCATGTGAAGAGGGCTTGTCATATAAAGATTTAGTGGCGATGGAAATGGAACGAGCTGCATTAAAAGATTATTAAGAGGAAGGCCAGAGTCCTTTTCAAGTTCCTAGTTTATTAATGTCAGACCTCTCAAAGGCATTTGAATATTTAGAGAAGGCAGTTAGATCTTTGTCGAAAAAGAAAGGAACATGGAATTTGACAGGAACTGCAGAGCAATATTATTGGAGGTATTTGTCTAAGATTGTGACTCCTCAATGAAGTCCATCAAGATCTAATACCAGTAGCACCAAGCAACTTACCTTTGTTGATTAAAACTCTTATTTACTTCCAAATATTTATTATTAATTAACCCCTTGGCTCTGGCTGACCTGTCATGAGGCAGCGGATAAATTTATATCTAAAGTAAAACTGTGATCTCCCTTGTACTGGTGTTTATTTTTTGTCTGTGTATTTTAACTTGTCATGATTTCATTTTAAAGCTGATTTCTTCATGGATTTTAGTTTTTTTATCAAGACATTTTATGAAATCATCTCATTGTTTACATTACTTAATAGTTGTTTAGTGACATGACCAACCTGCTATCCAAAATGGTGTAAAAGATTAAGTGTACCCAGCGATTATTTTGACTGCAACACTTAACTGGAAAACATGTTTTTTTTTGCCTCTAAAGTGCATGTCAAATTTTCCTTATGCCTCATCAGGGAGTTAAGTACATTAATTTATGATACCTAACACAAAAAATAACATGTTTATTATATTTATTCATCAAATAGCATCTATTTAAGATTCCTTGGGAACATATCTAAGTTTATATAATGTAAGTCAGTGGGGAAAAGTCGCTTGCTTAACGAATATTCGTTTAATGAATGTTTTTTCCATGAGGGGGTGTTGCTGTATCTGGCTAATAAGACTGATTTATTAGTGAGTTTCTTGATTCTGTTTGTGTTTATTTTTTAAAATTCTCTTCTGTATGTACAATGTAAGTTTGTTAAGCTGAAACATGAAATTCTACTTTTGTCCAGTCATTTTCATGGGAATAAGACAAGTGCAATCTAAATTTGATAATCTGCAAAATGCACTCTTCAATTCTGACACCATAATCTGACTTAACGAGTTATAGTGTATTTGGTCACCAAATCAATGAACAATAGCTTATCTGTTTGCATCTTGCTGACTTTTAATTTACCAAGGCATAGAAATCTTTTAACCTGGATTCTGTTTGTGACCAGAAGTTATCACAACAAAAAAGCTTGGATGATTGGTGTATTGTTTTGTAAATGAAACTTTGATCGGCAGGTGTGTTTAGCCGGCTGTCAGGTGGTTCTGTTGTGCTATGCCACAGAGTGAAACGTGTATCGTTTTTCATCTGGAAAATGTGGTTCAAGGTGAAACTTCAAGCAATCATGAACTGCAGGTGTCATAGCAGTCTTCCTCAAAGCAAAAGTGTTCTAGACTTGTGTCACACAACTGCTATCACTGCTGTCATCAGCAAAACAGGAAATGCATTTAATTTTGTAGATTATGATAGTAGTGTGCCCTTGGAGGAGTTTGCTGTTGAACAAGCAAATTATAGAAACTAGGAACCCTTCTAACTTGCAATCAAGACAAGAAATGTTCAAATGAGGAGGATGGATGACAGCAATAAACTGACTGTTCAAGCAAAAGAGGCAAAATAATCACTCAAGTGTGAAGAACTATTCATGGAACAGAATTTAAACATCTTTTCATTAGAAGATGCTATAAAGACAAATATTGAAAAACAGAAAAATCCAAATATAGGAGAACTATATGTTTGCACAGTTTTAGTATAACAGTAATAAATAAATTTTTTTCTCAGTGGTTTATTTTGTGTCAGTCAGATCTTTATGGCAGCCATAATATTATCCAACACCCTGGTTAATCTGCCATATTTTTCTGCAACAATTTAGTCCATATTAACAAGGTTAGACGTTCCTTGTGTAAGTGCAGGTAAACTAATGAGAGATTATTATTTATATTTATGATTTCCACTTTCATTTCACTAATTTTGGCAAAAGAAATTTTAAAATTATTGGCTATGTAAATTATACAAGGAGTTATACTTTCAAGAAAGAATTCTGTTTGCATTGTTTAACATCGCTTTTTGTTTTTGCTACTGATGTAGCTAGTGAAAAAATGTTCTCTCGTTGGAAGAGTAGAGGAGAAGAAGTTGAAAAGCTGAAGGTTTTGGTAAGTACATTTGATAATTTATTAGTTACCTCCCTTCTTAATCTCTCAATTTTCAGCAATTTTCATTTAGATCCAAATTGCTAATCTTGTAACCAAAATAACATTCCTCCAACTGGGGAAGAACGCAAAGGGTTTGGAGTTGAAACAATGTCAATGCTGTTAAGGTGGATGAGCAATATATTAAAGGTACATGCATGATGATCAGAAATGCTCTAAAAGTATTTTGAATTTGTAGTTCACTTCTGTTTATGAATTCTGTATGGCAAATTTGTTCCAAATATCCTGACTATAACTCAATATACAGCTTTGACATGAAAAAGACAAAACAACAACAACAAGTGGATTTTTCCAATTTATGTTGCAGTGTTGAAAGTTTGTAATGTTAAGTTTCATAAAATCTGTTCAGATTTCGATTAGTCACAAGACACTACTGTGCTGAAGGGAGATGGAATTTTCTCAGTGCAGTGTTCTAACAGTAGAATCTCAGTTGCACAGCTTTTGCTAAATGTGCGTGCACTTGCTGCTAGAACTCTACCAACAGAACACAGAAAGGTTAACAAGCGGCAGTGGTTGTTTGAATTTACCTTTCTGAGCTAGCTTCTGAAACAACTGAACTTTGACTTTCACTGTTTCCAGAATGAGACTGTTTTTGAATTGGAACAGAAGGCAACTGTGATACAAATGAAGATTGGCGAACTTCAGCGCAGCCCTTGTGCACTGAACAAACCCTTTATGGATTTAGATGACGTGTAAGTTTATTTTGCTGATGTGTTTGTTTGAAAATTCCAAGGCATGTGATTCAACATTCATTAGTAATTAGTTAAAACAAAATTAACATTAGAAACTGAATTTCCATCACTTAATTTTCCTTTTGAAATATATTTTCAGAAATGAAATATTTAGTATGCACAAATGTTCAGACAGTTTCCATGATGGCTGCACAAAATGTGCCTACCTGATTAAAATGATTAAAAAACATTAAAATTTAATGGAATGACTCAAGTAGTACAAATGACTTAGCACACAATTCAGTAATCTAAATGAAAAAGGAAATATGTCCAGAGAAAGAAAGGAAAAAATTTAATTTATAGCATTGAAAGTAAAAAATGTAGAGTAAAATCACATGCTTGAAATAATTTAGAAAGAGGAGCAAGAATAGTTTATCATACCAAGACAGTTTGCTATTGACTTTTAATGGTTTTATAGTTACAAGTCTACATTTTATTTTCTCACATAACAGTGTCTTATGTATATGGATGGTTATTTTTAATATATCCTGGCTCAGATACCTGCACTTAGTCCTTCAATTTCATTTGCCACTTGTTAGAACAATATACTGAATAATTTATATTGACTTGCAAACTTTTGATGTTCACATTTGGGATATGATCCTTCATTCTAAGTACAGTTTATTGTAATGAGTTGGACTAGCTACCAGTTTTACAAAGATAACATAGAGGGCATACTGACTGTTTTCTGATTTTTTTCTAGGGAACAGCGAGCCATGAATCTCTATAAAGATTTAAGGGCTGTTCGCCGAGGTTCTGGTGAGTGCACACAATTTATCAGCATCTTGCCTCTAAAATGAAGTTCCAATGTTTGTAATACTACCTTGTTAACATGTTTGGGTGGGAGGAGACAACAGCTAGTCATTGACAAAAGACTTGACATTTGTTCTAAAGAGATTAGTTGTGAAGATTCTTTTATTGACAGTGGTAAAAATGTTAAGAATTTAATGTTTTTTTCTATATAATGTAAAGATCAATATTACTGTTCAAGGAAGATGATGATAAAAAATGGGATTGCTTTTACCATCCATGGAGAGATCTCTGGATGATGTAACAAAATCAAAATGATTTAATGGGCAAATTTATAGATAAATGATAAAAGATTCTGTGAGAGTAAAAATAAAAAAAAAAAATTTTATGAACATTTGTAGCCAGTTTATTTGTTTGTTTCTTTAATCCCCCCACAAACTTTTTAATTCTATTATTTATTTTCTTTAGTAGATCTGCAATGAATAGACTACTAGTCAGCTAAGTATATCATCTAGTTTACTTGATGGTTTCTGATGTAACTTTCAAAATCAGAGACAAATTTCTCTTAAAAGAAAACAGATTCTTCCTAAATTAACTATGCACAATATATTCTAGAACAGCCTTCTCACACTGATACTTCCAGTCAGCTATTACCTCCGAGTTTATTCAGGGATTATACATACTAATGATTTTTCACGTGTTTAACTTAAGGAAATGCACTTTCTATTGTTTGGTATGTTCTGGAAGTAGGAAATACTCACTGTGGGTAGATGTCAGCTATTACTCTTCATTTGGTCAAAAAAACTGTAACACTTGTGCTGAGAAAACACCAACAACAGACTACTCATCACCAGGTGTTTGCTTTCAGAAGTCAGGTTTAGATCCATTACTTTGAACAAGTTGTAAAGAAACAACACAGCTAACCTTTACATTGAAGACAACCCTGGTTGGGGGGACTAGTGCTGAAAAGCATTCTTTGTCCCATGCCAAGTGGGGTCTGCTGGCAATCTGGCATTTCAAGATTTGGCAGGGAAATGCCTACTAGAACATTTTTTTTTTAGATGGGGAAAACCCCCCTTCATACGCACACACACACACACACACACACTGGCTGGTGAAGAAGAGCAAGAAGAAATCACAGGGAGTTACGCAAACTTGAGCTGGCCCCGACCCCTGGATGCGATCACAGCAACATTAACACACGTGACATGGACACACTTTATTCAGTGAGGAACGTTCACAGGCCGTACAAGGAAGCAGACTGCATTTAGTCAGAATGGTACTGTTAAGTTTATAATAATTTCAAGGAGAGATCACCTGTTATGGGAATGATGAAGGAGACTTAAGGCATTTGATTCACAGGGTGAGTGAGAAAGTCAGCTTGAAACTTTAGCTGTTAGAAGGGGATATTCTATCAGATTGGTTTCTAATGATGGAATAGTTAATTCATGCCAAACTCTGTTTCTGGGGAGGGAATCTAGTTGTGAAGAGTAGGTTCTAAGAGACTGTTGGTATAACGTTTGTTGTTTATACTGTAGCTGTACAAGCGGACCTGATGTCAAGGTTATTTCAGAATTTTCTATCATGCTCTTACCTAGATCAGATTAATGTGCAAAAGTAGAAGCGAGGAGTCTATGCACGCAGACTGATGTTCTGGCTGTGCCATTGACTATAGATAAAGCACCTCTTTTAACTGGCACAAAGCGATGATGTTTGAAAAATAAAAGATTTGTTCAAAGTATTTTGCTGGGAGCCATGAAATAAAAATGCTCATTTAATAAACAATGGAATAAATAAGATATGGATAACTAAAGAGGGAGAGATCCTGATTGGTAAAAATTAAGAAAAAAATTACCATGCAGGTTGAATAATGCTAGTAATTGCAGAAAAGTAATGTCAAAAATTAATGTAAATGTGAACAAATTATAGCTGAGACCAAGGCTAAAATGTATATTACAGCACTTAACAGTTATATGCCAAATATTTGCTTCAATTATTACATGGCCTAGGGGTGAGGAAATGCTTGTTAACTGTTTTTATACCAGTGGCAGTCTAGTTTGTAATCCTGTCACTATAGAAATTAGCAGCATTGATACTTGTATACATTTCTCTTCAGGTTAATACACTTTTGTTTTCACTTGGTTTAGTTTTTACTCTTCAGATAGGATGAATATCAATAGGTTGAAACCTTTAAAGAACAGTTTACATCTTGAGCTTGTGCATGATGATTGTTTGTTTGTTTCTTTTTTTCAAGAATATCGTGGTGATCAAAATAAAATGCTTGCAGAGATTGTTCACTGCCTGAAATACAAAGAAAAATGTTTTAAGGACATGTATATTTATTTGAAGTGAGTACCCTGTTTATGGTATTTTCTCAAAGCTATTTGTCTGATCATTTACTGGTGAGATAGAAACAAATTAATACTAATATGTAGTGTACAAATGAGAATAAATATTTTAAATTTCATGCAGAATGAAATGACTAATTTATTCATTTATTTAAATTTTCTAGTAAGATTTCTGACTGCAGAGCTGATATTGCTAAACTTCTTCCAAAAATGGAGGCCTGTCTGAAAGAAATTGCCAATTCTTGTGATCAGGTGAAAACATTCCAGCACCAGTTGCAGTCAGATCTGTGGACATTAGTCAGATTAAAAGTACCAGTAAGTTTCCAAGCAGCAGTTTATCTCGAAGCTCCACGTAATGTATTGATTTATCAGCATTATTTACATATCAACTGTACAAGCTTAGCCAACATGTATTGTTTTATTATTATTATTATTAGAGTTTCACCAATAAATCTCTGAAAAGTATTTATAGTCTTTACTTTCAGATATCGTATCTTGTTGGTATATAAACAAGCCTATTCTGTCTGTCAGCATTATTATTGCTGATAATTATCTCTAGTTCTGGTTGGATTTGAAAAGTTTGGTTATTTTGAATAATCAGGAGGATTCCTCCCATTCTAACTTTATTCTGGTGTGTGTAATCTCACGCTCTGTACCCATGTGATGTAGGCACACAAATAAACACCAGTAAGTCATTGGGATGTACTGTCTACTGGGCAGAGCAATGCTAGGACACTTGGGGAGTATGGATAATTACTATTACAGAATACTTGTTTTGAGGGGAAGACTGATTCACTACATTTGGGTGGTGCAGGCCACATTAAAAAGCACTTATTTTAGTCAGTGTCTTGTGGATTTGTGGAATGCTTTGCTTTGAAATTAATGAAGCTGGATATATTTTAACAGTATTAAAAATAAGATCTATGTTAGCTGCTCAGCTACTATTTTCAGCCACGTGTACTCTTGAGCCAGCTCACCTTTGCAAGACAATAATCTCCTTTGGAGGCATAATCTGCTTAAAAACAAAAATAGTATAGGATTTCATTAATTGTTATTTTTTATTTGCAGCTTCATCAAATTGACCCACCATGTGACAGGACCAGTCCTCAAGTATCACCACAAGTAACTTTCACACACCCCTCTTTCGAATCATTGCCACAAAGTAGCTTACTCGACTCTCTAAAGGTGATGGAGGATAACAGAGAGAACTTACAGAGGTTAGTAGATGCCTTTTCGTTTTCTTTCAACAACTTTGGTTGGTGACTCACTAGTAACTATAGGTATATATGACTGCCCTATTTCATAATTATAAGAAACAAAGTAGAAAAGAGGGATAATTATCTTTGTTACGTGAAAGAGGTCTAGCATCTTTGTTTTTAGACAGGTTGAGTTTGGTGTAGTAAATTGGTCTGGTGTCTAGTGCACTGGGTTTTTGTCTACATGGTTTGGTCTGATGTGGCATCAGTCTGGTTTATCATTCCAGAAAAGACTTTTGAACATATTCAATAATGAAAACCAATAAGAGTTTATTTCCTAAACCTAGTTTTTTTTTCTAATTTGAAGTTATAATGGTCATTCATTATAAACCAACTTCATGTCATCTTTAGTGACATTTTACTTTTTTTTTTACATTTTTTCAGACTGACAAATTTAATATCTTCTTTCACCCAAGAGGAAGAATGTGTATCACTGATGGCTGCTTTTACTTCTGATGACATTATCTTTACCTGACCCGCTTGATCATATATGATTTGTAGTACTGAAATGTACATCGCTAATGTGTGTACATATATATATATATGTGGATAGAAATATTAGGTCTCAGTCCAAACAAATTCCAAATTTGCTTGGACCGTGATGAAGGAAAGTACAGATGGAGAAAAGGTTATTAATCAGTGTTTCTGATTAAATTTATTATTTTTTTCTAAGGATCCCAATTTAACACTGGCCACTGATTTGGTTCATTTGTACTTTATAAAAAGGAATACATGTATAAAAATAGAATTTAGTTTTTAATCAGATTCTGTGGACCAGAAAAGTTGCAACTTTTTATTTGTATTTATGCTGGAAAATCCTTTCACCCACTGAAATATTTTATTCTATTTTTTTTATGAAACTTCTCCAAAAAAAACTCAATGCTGTAATCATCTTTGTGACAGATGTCACTGCTATTTCCTAAGAGCAAGTGTTGCTGAACATGGGGTTGTTTACAGGGACTGTCGCTAAACAGAAAGAATTGTTGGCTAGTTGACACAAAAAACTGGATGTATTTACCTGATTTTTTTAATGCAAACAGCCACGATTATTCAAGCTTAGCGACTTGGCTTCATTTGTAAACAAATTCATGAAGAAACTAGCTCATGCTTTTTCTACAGACTGTTCAAATTTCAGAAAGCATAGTAGTCTATTGGCATTTATTCTAAAACTCATAAATAATGTTTTGAAAATTTTAAAATAAATTACTTGTAATGTTATATAACAATAAATGTATTTTTTCTGTTTAGTATGTATACCTTTTAACAATCTTAATCTTTGTATATAGGAGTTTTCTCTGTCACATTGGTATTAAATTTGTATTGCTATTTTTAAAATGACTGAATATGATAATTTATTTATTAGTATTTTGGCCTGCAGGTACATGTATCTTTTATACAGAGAAAATTCACACTTGTACTTTTTGATAGGTTGAATATGATGTTACTTAATAGCTTAGTGCATGATACACTGGACATCTTGATCTGTTATTGAGGCGGAGATTTTTCCTTCCTTTTCTGTATCAGTACATTGGATATTTCAGTTTTATCCACTGCCTCCTGATTAGAAGAGAGCTAACCATCAAGGAGAGAATATTGCTGCAGTCAACCTAGACTAGGGAACAACTTTTTTAGGTATTTGGGCCAAATTTAAATGTTTCATGTATTACAGGCTACACTGCTTATATATGGTGCATTGGATTAGCACACATTCCTCTAATTTATCCTCAGTGTTATTCCACCTGATTTTGGTTAATCCTTCACTTTATGCCAATCCCTAACACATTTCTTGCTGACACCATATTTCCTTTGCATAACCGACTTAACATTTTTTTCAGTGAACTTAAAACTTCCAGCTCAAAAGCTGCTGTGTTCAATTTACTTGTCTTTATGGGAGGCATTATGAGATGAGATAGAGAATTTGTTGGGGGTATTTATACAATTAACATTGAAGAAGTTAGAACATTATTGATGAGTGCACGCTTGTTATTGACTGGATAATTTTGCATGTCATTTTTTTGTTTTTCATTAAAGCAATTTCAATGATTCTATCCATAGATAAGTAGATTTAGAGTATTAAGTGAAAGCCTGGATTCATGCTGAAAAATAGGGTCTATGTAATCTGAGAAGTGTTCTTTCTGCTCTGGAAATTCAGGACTTTCTAAAGTTCTTTACTCAAGATGATTTTGGTTTATAGGAGGCCCCTTCTCCTCTAGAAAGGTGAAGAGAGTGCATTTCATTCTTCAGTGTTTGATTAATATTTTCTTTTTTTGTTTTTGTTTCCTAAAGTATATCCCAGCAGGAATGCCACTTTAATCTGCGTACATGAACCCTTGAAAGTACCATTAGCATACAAATCAAACAGCTAAGTACTGCTTGCAACGAGTCCTTTTAGCTCATTGGGTGCAAGACCCTTATCCATTTAATGTTACCCTTAATAAACTAAGCTTAGTATGGAGAGATGGTCTTTTCTCAATCTCATGCAAAGTTCATGGGAATGAACAAAGAAATTGTCTTATTAGCATACAAACGTTAAGTGGAGTGGTGTGATTTGTTAAAGGGGCAGGTTCAACTTTCCTTGCCATTTCAAACTACTTGGATTTATTTAGGCATGCAACCAATGGTAAATAAACTAGAAGAGATAATTTCAGGGTTTCTCAATTTTGTGGCAATCCTAGTACATTTATTTTTCATCTAAATTACTTTAAACTTAATCATCTTTACATCAAAAGAATGCAGTGCTATGGGACTTTTTGTTTAGGGTCAAATTTTTCCTTGAGGACCAAAACACTGGATTTCTAAAAACTTCATCTTCACTACCATTAAAAAAAAATTAATTCTCTGAGACTGCAGTGGATGAGAAAAAAAAAATGATGAGAGGAAATTTTCAATATAAAGTTTTTACATATTTGCTAAATATTGCCATTTCCATGGTAATTTGGTTAATAGAAATTGGGTAAGCTACCTTTGAACGTGTTCAGATGAAAGTTATTCAGACAGAAATGTTTCAAAAACTTCCTTTAATTGGTCCAAGAGTCCCCTAAACAGACCATGTACTCCACAGGGAAAGTACTGTGATAAAAAAATTCTATGTATATTCAGAGGGTTTATTTAATAATGCTTAGATTGCTTTTTTTTTTTAAACTTGGCTAAATTGGTAGACGTGTGTACAGTTTTAATGCCTTTCTAACTGGAAGAAAATGTTACGAGTTCTGACAAGCTGTGCAGTTGACAAAATCACAGGTCTCCTTTTCCCTCAGCTATACTTTGCACAGCCTCAGAAAAAAATGTTGTAGAAATTAATTTTGTAAACATATTTCAGATGCTGCACTTATCAAGGACTTGTTAAAGAGATCATTTCATTTTTTAAAATATATTCCAATATGATCTGGTCAGTTGCCATTATATATTTGAATGTTAAACTAAAAATAAGCAAATTCATGGTTGATATGAGATTAGGGGATAAAAGTAGAAAACCATACATTTGAAACTTGCCAAATAATCTTGTGTGCAATTTACATGATTCTTTTTTCCTGTGTTAGTGAACAAAATTCTTTCCTAATACTTTGGCTACTTGGTGTAAATTGGCGCACACACGCTACTATACTATACTATGACTGAAAACTTAATTAAATTCTGATGTTGGTACATCTATTGGTAGTGTTTGGTGCTTTTCAGGTATGGCATGCACCAATGGAGGAACTTTAATTTTTCCATGGTATCTCATCACAGCAAGTATGAGAGAAGTGTAAATTTAAGAAACAAGGCAACATTCAGCCTTCTGTAGTGATCAGAGAGAGAAAAGTGGAAACAACAAATTTGTTTCAGAACTGACTGCTATAATTTCTTCTCTTCCCACATTTAAAAAAAAAAGAGGAGTTCTAGATGGGTTTTCCAGCTACATGTGGTAAATTTTCTTTGGGTAACTCAACTCCACTACTGCTCAAAACTAATGCCCCACATCTTCCTCTCTAAGTTCACTTTAGTAAGGCCGGGATAGAAAATAACTTTCACTGTCACTGTCAGCAGATCTCTCCAGTCTAGCTAAACAGAGAAAAATAAATTTACTTTCCTTCACACTTTACAAGAATGCAAATTTAGGAAAAATAAATTTAGCTTGCTGTACCTGGTAAATTGATAACTGGCTGACTTGTGGTAGCAATTGTTGCTGTGTGTGAAGACCAGGTGCGAACAAATATACAGTAACATGGTTCTGGGTGAATTGAATTGGTAGTTCTGTAAGTAAATTTGATTTTTCTCAGTCAAGAAATTGCACTGCCGAAGATTTCCAAGACAAAAAAACGTTGCCAAAGGAAATGCAAACTTAAAGACTAAAAATCTCTGCTTTTTTGTCTAAATTCATTCTTACCCAGAACAGCAATGAAAGCAGACCTTCATTAAATTATCCATATTTAAAAAAAAAAATGCATTGCATGAGAATGAGTGGAATCAATTTTGTGCATCATAACTCATTGTGGCCATTTGCTGTGTTAGTCTTAAGTCCACATATCTCATTGAAGTTGCAGCTCTGGAAGAATGAGTTATATCGTCGTTTAAGGTCACTGTAGAGGCATGAAAGTGCATTGCACTCCGGCATCAAGATTGGTCTTTCATTCACATAGAATCTTGCCATGTATTCATCTTTGACAGCAGCATTAGATGAAGAAGAGTTGAGCGGGTTCTTGCAGTGGTAGATAACAATTGCTAAATTGGCAGAAAATGGCAAAATTTTACTTGACTGGAAGTTCCGGTCTTTCTGTTCAAAGTAATTATCGGCCATGAGGGGTGTACTGTCGTTAAACAGACCCAGAGCTGCATACACTGGTGCTAAGGTTTCAACGTGGCCAAACTGAAAACTGCCCGTTACATATCTGCATGAATAAAAACATTATTAGTACAAGGCATAATTACCATGAAACATTTCTATGATCAAACAAAATCTATAAAAATTACTACACAATTTTTTTTTTTTTGACAAAAGTTCAAGTTATTTCAATCACCTTTAAATTCAGAGAATTTGTAACAATAATGAATGCTGCCTTTTGTGGAAAATATTTTTGATATTTTCAAAGATAACATTTGCAGTTGTATGATGCAACAAGGCATTGTTCTGATAAAATTGCAAATGCCATGATCTACAACTGTAGATGCATTTGAAGTTGCACAGTGAATTTACCCTACTTGAATGCCATTACTGTAGCTCATCGGGCCTGGCCTGTCTTTAGTATGGAATTTTCCATTTCTTACTAAACCCATTAAATGAAGTGCTATGAGATTAATCAAACTCAGGTCGTCTACTACAGCAGGCTGGTTTGCTATGCACTTCCAATGGGTTAATAATGTTTGATATATCACTACATTTGGTTTGGTGTTGCTTTGGAAGCTAAGTATATGCTGGATGAAACAAATTCTTAAAAGTTTGTCATTCCATATTAATACTTATTTCTGCATTAAGTGTTAAGAAATATATGTACACCAAAAGAATATCATCACAAAATGTTCTGGTCACAGTTGAATTTAGAATAGTTAACTCCCTTTAGAAAAATGCATAAAATGCCAAACAGAAGCAAAACTATTGGCAAGAGTGTACAGTTTGCTGTGAGTTCTTATCTAAATAAAGTCAAGGTGTACAGTTAAAGTATTACCTATATAAGGAGAATACACATTCACATTTAATATTTCAACATTGATGCACTATTACATGGACTTTTACTGAAGCTAATCTGGTTTGTTTTCCATTTCAGAATCCATGCCCACAAGTTTGTTTATACTGTACTTTTTGTACATAAACCTGGCTCCCTATCACCCAGCTAATGAAGGAACGAATAATTCTTATAAACTAGCAAAGATGATCAACCATTTCTTTCCACCCCCTCCAAAAAATCATACCCTTTAGGATATGCAAAATGTGTTTAAAAAAGGACAAATTTGATACAAAACCTTTAAAATCTCCAAAGATAAACATCAGCAGGTTACTTTAACATACATAAATTAACAATATATATATATATATATATATACTTACTCTTTGCCTTCCTTGTGAGATTGAATAGCTGCATCCATGTGACTGAAAATATCTGACACCAGAGGGCAACTCTGCATATAGTTTATGTGATGTCCATATGATTTTTTCCAGTATTGCTGCAAGTCAGGACAGATATGTAAGAAGATAGGAAACAAAAAAAAATGTTATAGGAATCTGAGAATTGAAAAAAAAGAAAATACTAGTGATTGATGAAACATTCCACCCACCACTTCATTTAAAAAGATTAATTAAAAACTGACTACAAATAAATTTAAGAGTTGCTTACTTTTAAATCAGAAAGGTATTCAACAATTTTAAACTCATCTTTTTCCAATAGGCTGCACCAGTGCGACTTATTGTACAATGCTGTTTCAAAAGCACAAAGAATATACATCAACTTTATATCACCTGAAAATATAAAAATGAAGCAATATTGATTGGCATCATACATGTACCTGCAATGTGCTATGTACCAGCAAATATTACATTTGCACATTGATTGACCTTTAATCTAGACTACCACATCTAATAACAAAATCCAAACATTTTTAAAGATTGAAAATATACATTAAATCATTAAAAACTAAAAAAGATAATAAAGACCAGAGTAAATTAATTACCAAAAGCACCTATAGTAGTAGTCATAAAAAATCATTTCTTTGTAGACTACCATGAAATATGTAATACAATGCTAATACCTTTATTTTGGAAGCTTCTCAATGGTTTTTTTTAAATCATAACTGTTGACTGCTGTAACACCTAATTTACAAGACCTTTTGTTACTTAAACTGAAATACTTTCTAAAAGAAAAAAAAATCCAAAGGATTGATTGTGTGTGGTTGTGTGCATTTGGAGAAAAACTTTTAAAAATCCGGTTAATAGTCATTACAAAAGAAAAAAAAAAAATTTAAATAAAACAATTATCATCTAAACATATTAAAGGGTTTTCTGGGTTTTGAAAAAAATATGAAAAAAAAATTTTTTTTCCCCATCTAACTTTAATATAATTAAACTTTTTTTCTTACTTCATTCACAAAAGGAAATATTTTTTTAAATAAACGGATAAAGTAGAGAATCACTGAATATCAAGTATATCAAGGAACTTTTCTTCTTAGTTTTAAAATGACAAATTTATTCGAGTATTCCCCAGATCCTTTAAATTACCCATGTTCACAATTATATATATATTAGTTATTATTCAAATCTAACTTTAAACTTTTCGTTTCATATTTAATGAGTCCATTCTATTATTGCTTGGGAAATCTAATTTCACCAAGCAGTTAATCGTTAAAATGGTCTACAACAAAAAAATATGCATTTACAGTTTAAATTAAAAAAAAACTGAATGTTGCTAATTGGTTCTGGTTTTCTAATCAAGAATCCTGAGTATTAGTGCTAAAAAATTAAAGTTTTGTTTTTCCTTAGACGATAGATGAGTGAAGGGAGGAGATGTAATATTACCTACGTCAGTGAACTTACATACAGGGAAGAAGAAGTTAATTTACTGTGAGAGGGATGGGCAGGCGCCATATCCTGTTTCATCATACATACCGGGTTGGAAAGTGTAATTTTTATAGCCAATCCTTTCGCTCACTTTCCTCGTGAGGTTTCGCATGAGAGCTCCCCGTTTGAACCGGGTGAGGGGGAGCAGAGCCGAGCTATTGGTCTCCACGACCCTTATATACTTGAGGCACATCGCGTGGAAGCGCAGCAGCCGGTCGTTAGTCGAAAACGTGAAGGTGGCATTCCTCCCAAAACGGCCGGCGGAATCCCGACTGGCAGCAAGGGAGTTCCTCAGCCCTTCCTGAAACGCCTCCGCGCTGTGCCTGCACCTGTCCTTGGTGGACGAGACGAACCGCAGGTGTCCGGTGTGGAGGAACAGCTCCCGGAAGGCGGCCCCAAAGCTGTAGCCGATGTCCCTCTGCTCGGCCCTGCCCAGACCCGTCAGCTGCTGCGTGCCGTCCTCGCTGAAGGAATTCCTCCACTCGCCGAGAGGCTGGGCGACGGGATTCAGCTCCGAACCTCGCCCTCGGAAGAGTCTTTCGAGCCTGTCCATGTGCCTGATGTCCGACAGCCCCGGGTTCCTGAGCCCGTGCCGGACGACCGCGGAGACGGACATCGCCCTGCACAGCCCGCCGTCGGCCAGGCCGAACTTGCTTTCCAACCGCCTCTGCGGATACGGAAAGAAATCGTCGTCCCCGAGCAGCCAGCGGTACGGAGTCTTCGTCGAAAAGACGGGGTGTCTATACGAGAGAGCAGCGGCTGCCGCTCCGAGGAAGACGGCCGAGAGCGCGAGGACGACCATGACCGCCAGGCGTGAACATGACAACGAACGAAAGCGGAAGTCAGGTCCGCAGTTAATAAACAAAAGACCTGACGCACACCAGCCTAACGTCGGCCGTCCCTCTCCAAATATAGTAGAACCGTGCATAATTTTTAAAACAAACTCGAATTCTATCCTTACATCATAAAATCACCGCTGTTCGCATGCGGGTTCACTAATACTGTTTGCTTGTTTTTTTTTTTGCTTAATTTTGTAAACACCGCGAGTGCATCATCGCATTTGTTCAAACGGTGTCGCAAGGCTTCGATTATGTCTGAGTTCGACTGGAAGGACAAAGGTTCAAAGCACGTGAGCATCCATTGTGTCGCTTTTGTTTGACTTGCAGCGCTTACCCGCCGGATAGCGATGATGCCCGCTTCTCTAAACCAGGAGAAGACTGGTGCGGCGGCGTACCAGCAGGGCCCGTAGCCGGATAGGACTGATTGATTGATTGATGATATTAGAATCTAATTGAAAAGAGTAACGATCCCGTCCTTAGGCAGCGGGCTGCTGTCCCCTCGGGTCATCACCGGGACATGCCACCATTTATGTGGTTTATTCTATATTCTGTTCTGAGCACCCGACCGCCCTTACTGCTACTCACCTTTCTTGCTATTATTGTGACCAGCAAACGAGAAATTGTCAGTAATATAAATAATAATAATAATAATAATATGAAGACACTGTAAACGCCAACATCTGTTCACTGGATTTTCAAACTCATTTAATGAACTAAACTTAACATTTCATAAACCCTTATCCATACATTAACCATCCCCATTGCACACGTAGAGTATTGGTATATTATAGTGGTATTTAGTTGCGTAGACTAAGGGGAGTAACTCCTATAGTCTTATGTTAGAAGTCATGTACACGGTAACATCCCATCTCGTCTACTTTCCATTATGTCTATTCCTATTGTGTCTACTCTCAGAATGGCTATTATTTCCATTATGTCTAATCTGCATCATCTCGTCTACTTTACATTATGTCTATTCCTGTTGTGTCTACTCTCAGAATGGCTATTTCATTATGTCTAATCTGCATCATCTCGTCTACTTTACATTATGTCTATTCCTATTGTGTCTACTCTCAGAATGGCTATTATTTCCATTATGTCTATTCTGCATCATCTCGTCTACTTTCCATTATGTCTATTCCTGTTGTGTCTACTCTCAGAATGGCTATTATTTCCATTATGTCTATTCTGCATCATCTCGTCTACTTTCCATTATGTCTATTCCTGTTGTGTCTACTCTCAGAATGGCTATTATTTCCATTATGTCTATTCTGCATCATCTCGTCTACTTTCCATTATGTCTATTCCTGTTGTGTCTACTCTCAGAATGGCTATTATTTCCATTATATCTATTCTGCATACACGAAACACTAATAAAGTATAAAGGAAAAAAAATTACAAATCAAATCAATTAAAATTCATTTGTAGACCTCTCATAGAGGCCACAGATTCACCGAAGTCAGCAACTCATGCTTTACTGATAGTAAACATTCTGGGAATACCTGACATTTTTAGAGTAGATGAAATAGTTGTAGATAAAGTGGGAATCCATGTGTAGACGAAATGGGAATTTGGTATTAGACAAAGTGGTATAAATCATGCACATGGTTCTTGAGAGATATTTAGAGGTGAGAGACAACTATTGAATGTACTGAAAGACTACAATTGGCAAAGAAACTGATTAGATGAAGTGGATATAGAAATGGTAAAAATGTCGCAAAATAATGGTGGCAATAGATTTGAAGTGCACACCCTGACTCCACTCATGGAAGCAGTGGTCTTGAACATTTTAACTTTTTGCACAGGATTTGCTTTAGATGGCATTGATGAATATGTGAAAGCAGCTAATGCTTTGGGAAAACATTTCCAAGTCAAGGCAAATGTCTCCAATGAAAAGTAATTGTTTTATATGTTGAGACAGTAAGAAAATGAATCTGTTGAGCAGTTTTTAGCTTTTCTGAAGTGTAAATCGCATAAGCTGTGTATAAGGAGCTCTGAAAAGAGTCTTTCCTTAATCTGAAACCACTGCAATTATGGGAATGGCAAAGTTACAAGCCAAGTTAGAAAAAAGGCCTGCTGCTTCATT